>APFE031458661.1:33617-162766 GCA_000404065.3 Pinus taeda | reverse complement strand
AAATAACAGAACCTTTACCTTTTATGAGTGCAGGGGTGTCATTTCCAAATGAGACCTTCTTCTCCTTCTCCAAGGCACTATATGGATGAAGTTTTTCTTTATCACCTGTCATATGTTTTGAACATCCACTGTCGATGTACCATTGATTTTACTGCCCTTTTGCATATAATGCTATACCACATCTTTCTAGTTGTTGTTCTTTCATTCTCCATGTTTTGACATTTGAGGCTTGCTCCTTTTGAGTTTCCTGTCGAAACCTGCTCCTGCATTCAGAATCTTCATGACCAAAATTATTACAAATAGAACATTCTATTTCATTTTCAAGAGAAGAAAAGTTATTGTAGGTCCTTTTCATGATTCCAGTCATACTTTGTTTTTGAGATTATCTAGTCATGATAGTTTTCTAGGCAACACACTGAGCTGCTTTGTGTCAAAACTTGTGACAAGAGAAATATTGGCCATTGAAGAAATTCCTGCGATTATCAACCCTGCGGACCAAACGATTGTAGTTTTCATTGACATTAATTCTTGAGACAAATTGAGAATGATTTACCTGTGGTCTATTGTAGCTTCTACTTATCCTTGAAGTAGATTGCCCGTGATTTACTTGGTGATCTCTGTTAATTCTTGAAGAAAAATGTCCCTGATTTACCTAGTGAGCAGCATTGTGCCTTTGTTGTTGATTGTCAATTTGCTCACTTCTCCTTGCTGCATCAATATAAATTTTGGAGGTGGATGGATTCTATGCTTGAGATGCTTCTTCATTATATCCCAGACCTGTCGTGATTAGTGGATAACATTGTACTTTGATAATCTCATCTAACGTTTCAGATCCTTTAACAAATCTAAGATTAAGAGCTTCAGTTTTATCAATCTCTTTTCTATGTCCCACTATTTCACATTCTATATTTTCATGATGTTTTTCACTTTCAGCCAATTGGAATTGCAGAGTATCAAGAATCATATTTTTCTCTTCTAAACAAATTTTAAGTTCAGAAATCTCTTCATAAAGACCTTCTTCATCTATAGCATCCATGAAATCATCATCTTCAAAAGCCATTAAAAATCTATACTTATTACCTTGTTCATCTTCATCACTATTTGAAAATCCATCACTGTCTTTATGAGTGTAATAGCTTTCCTTATTTACATTATGTTTCTGGTTCCATCTAACAGGTTCCTTACCTTTATGAGGACACTTGGCAGCATAGTGACCGACTCTTCCACAAGAAAAACATTTGAAAGGTAACTTACCTCTGAATCTTCCAGAACCTCGTTGAAGGTTCTTGACAAAATTTGATTCTTCCTCTTCCTTTGACATATGTCCTGAGTCATAAGAATCTCCTTTTCCTAAGGCCTTGAATGCGGCTTCTGTTCTATTTGATGGTCCCCCTTTCCTCATTTCATAAGCGGTTAGAATTTCGTGTTGTTGCAACATGGTAATTTTCTGTAGATTCTCCTTTTCTTCTATTGCATAAACTTTTGATTCAAACTTAAAAGACAAAGATCTCAGAACATTTTCGACCACAATAGCCTCTTTTATTTCTTCACCCAAATTTTTCATACAATTAACAATCTCATCTATGCGTAGGAAATAGTTAGCCACACTTTCATCATTGTACATTCTGAGATTTTCATATTGAATTCTGAGGGTTTAAAGTTTTTCTCTTTTTACCTGTTCATCTCCTTCATAGCTCAGAACAATCTTGTCCCATATTTATTTTCCGGTTTTATACTGCCTAACCTTGACGAATTCTGATTGGGATAGACATCCTAATAGTGTATTGACAGCCTTTGCATTAGTTTCAAACTGCTTCTTCTCAGCCAGATCTGTAGAAGTTGCTGATGGAAAAGTCTACCCTATATCTATGATATCCCAGACTTCTGTACAAAGAGATTGAAGATAGGTTTTAACTCTTAGCTTCCAATAGACGAAGTTGGTCCCATCAAAAATTGGTGGCCTGATTGATGCTTCTCTCTCGTAGTTGCTCATGATGATAGATCTTCCTTCAAGCGATCAAGCTTCTTCTGAAGGAGCCGCTCTGATACCAATTGCTGGAAATAATACTGAGAGGGGGGTGTGAATCAGTATTATCTGGTCAATTATTTTCTTTTTCAAACCCAAAACATATACGCTACTTCAATTAGAGAAAAACGTGTATATACTCAACTACAGATAAGGAAACCCACATATACCATACAGACTCATAGTTTAAAATAGTCTACAGATGTTGAACATTAATCTATGCATCAGGATCATATAAACAGTAACCAGGAATAGAAAAATAGAGCAGAAGACAATCACACACAAGAACGCAAGATATAAGGTGGAAACCCAATGTGGGTGAAAACCACCTACTGCAATATGTATCTATCTTTTCAATTAGAAATTTCTTTTTACAATGATTCTGTATTGGTGCAGTCCTTTACCAGCACGCAGGCTGCTACCTGCAAAGAGCTACAACCCTGTCTCATTTTCTAGCTTCTCCTAGAAGGGAGCTACAACCCCCTTAGTTCTTGTACTAGTTGAGATACTAGTACGCAGGATGCTACCTGTAGAAGACTACAACCTTCTTTTCCTTCCAGGGACCACATTTCATAAATTTTCAGACTAGCTCCACAAATAACATCAATCAAACATCAAGAATTTCTGCATCAACCAATCACCTTTTCACTAAGCAAAACTGAATCAAAATAAACACTTCTCTGACGACTGTACCTAGATCATAATAGCAATAATCACACCCCGCTTCTGAACCCAGAACACTGTAGCAATAAACAGAAGCATCTAGAACATAAATCAAGAGATGTACGCTACTTCACTATTCAGAAACCTGCGTACAGATCTATAAATTCATTCTTTCAAACATTCAGATATTAGTTAACCTAGATTATCAGATTTATGGATCAAGCGTGCGCCACATATCACAGATCAAAATCATATAGAGGTACCACTATTCTAGACTTAAGATTTTGACCCATAAATAGAACTTTTCCTTCTCCTTGTGCTCAGGTTCCTTCTTCATTCAGATCTAGATTTGCACCATAACCCAATCACAGTATTCCAAATCTTAGCACTTTATCAGATATTCAGTAATTCAGAAGATGCCTTGCCAAATGATCTCCTTCCTCTTTTATAGCCTTAGGCCTTCCACAATACCACGGACCAAAAACCATAACAATTGAATACCATGGACCCAATACTTGGGATCAACACTTTTGGAGGCAATACCATGGAACAAAACCATAGGATCAAAAACTATCCTACTAATACCATGAAACAACCCTAAGATTTATCACGTGCGTGCGCTTTTCTCTACATGAAAGTGTGTGAAATTTTCTCTGCATGAAAGTGCGTGAACGTTTCTCTTCATGAAAAGAACTTTTCTCTACATGAAATTGTGTGAACGTTTCTCTGCGTGAAAGGAAATTTTCTCTACATGAAAGTGCGTGAACATTTCTCTGCATGAAAGGAACTTTTCTCTGCATGAAAGTGTGTGAAATTTTCTCCTCATGAAAGGAATTGTTTTCTGCATGAACGTGCGTGAACTTTTCTCTGCGTGAAAGTCCATGAACCAGAAGATAACTTTGCTGCACTATAATTTATCATCTGAGATGAGTGGGTTGCCATCAAGTACAACATATGTATCATAATGCCAACATAGACGTAGCAAGAATTTTATTTAAGACCTTATTAAATCTCGAGTTGAAATATTTAATGGGTTCTTTTGACTTGTTTTTAAGATTGGAGAGATCATTGATTAATGTCGTTGTGGACCTATCATCTCTGAACTTAGTTAAAAGCTGCTCTTGGAAAGCATTCCAACTATTAATGGATCCTGGTGGTAATGAAAAATACCATGATCCAACTACTCCTTGTAAGGTGTATGGGAAATGCCTCACAAAAAAATCTTCTTCTATCACCCCATTTAAGTTTATTAACAACATAAAGTTTTTTATATGTTCTTCTACTAGTATGTCGATATCAAGATTAAACCTTGGTAACCACTTTTCAGGATGGGATAGTTATTGACTCAAGAGTGCAGGCATTGTGACAGCCCCTGGATTTGTCCATGGCCTCGGTTGTGGTTGATTTTTTGCCATTGTCACACTAACAACAGAAGAAAGTGAGGATGTAGTTACAAGTGGTTGGGTAAAAGATGTCGGAGTACCTGTACCCTTTTGGACTATGATATGTAGTTGGGGAATGGATAGTTGACTTTGCAATGGTTTGGGCGAAGTGGATGATGATGATGAAAGAGTCTCACTGTCAGAATCTAACAGTGTCTTCCTAGCTCTTTTTCAACTTGGTAGAGGAAATTATGTTGGTGGGATACCAAGCTTTTCACTATGTAATCTTGTAAGAGGCTAAGAAGGAATGTATTGTGAAGTCACACTACCTTGGGATAACTCAGATTGTTCTTGAGATATTTAAAACCCTTCAAGTTTATGAATTAAATACTAAAATTTAGGGGTTTCAAGGGAGGACTTGTCCAATATGTTCAAGTTTTCAACAGTGAGTGTTGTCTTTTCAACTTCTCGCTTGAAAATGGGAGATTTAGAATGCGAGGGAGAAGTTGGAGGAGATGGTGATGGAGATTTATTCTCAGAATGGGCTATGGATTTGGATTTTCTCACCATTCACATTTCATGCCATCCTTCTAGTGCCAAAAATGTTGATGCCTCTAAAATCGCTACAACAACATTGGAGAAAATCACCCGGTTCGGACCTTAATGCAGCTCCATTTCCATTTGGTATGGTGGCTCCAACTAGATATAATGGGACCATTTTCCTAGTGATGTATGAGTTGATGGGTGATCATTTTATAATGTGTAACTAAGGTTATAAGTGTTTTATCCTACAATTCAAAATATACAAATATGCTAATCTAACCTGGATATCTTGTTAACAATGTGATTTCTGATTATTTCTACTAGATAAATAATCATCAAGATGGCTTATTCTTAATATAGAAAGATGTATTCATATAATGATTACTTTGTTTAAGAAATTTAAACAAATTAATTATAAAAACATTATCACATTGATCACAATATATATCACAGACATATATATTCAAGTGATAACAATTCTAAAACCTTCAGAAATGATATGCTAAAGAATTGTCTGAAAAACATACATATATCAATAATAGCAAGTTTTGAGAAATGTTCATTCACAAAGAGAAATAAGACAAAAACAATGATGATAGTACCATATGCATTTGAATTCTTCCGACATAAACAACACTCTGATTCCACATTCCTATTCAAAAAAAACCTCTCGAAGATGCAAAAGTGCAAGTCTTGAAAAAGCTTCTTTCTCAAAAATGCAAAATCTTCATTCACTTTTGATAAAAAAATATTTACATGTACAGAAGTGCAGCTTATTAAGTCAAATCTTATACAAATTAAGGACCCTTTCTAAATACATGAAAGGGTCTTAAATAATAAAAATAGAAACTAACTATCAACAAAAATCGCTATGATTTGTTCTAACTGTAGACAGGAAAATCTGGGATTTTCTATAAAAATAGCAGTGCAATAGGGATTGAACTAATTCATTGAATTGGATTTTTTTCTTGTGCTTGTAGCTAACAGATTGTGAGCATTGGCTGGATTTTCGGAGGTTGACTCATCCTGGAATGTAGTTGGGATGTGTAGGTGGCATCGAAGAGTCCGGGAATCATGCAGTTGACCATGTCGGAAAGGCATTTCATGGCCATCTGCTGGCTATCTGGCTTGACTAGAAAAAACTAGAATGTATCCCATGTCAAGTTTTATGCTTCTTCGATCTATTTTTCTCTACTTTCCACCTCCTATTTCCAATGATGTTACAGTGCCTTTTCTTTTGGGAGTTTACCTGGAGAGAAAGCGAAGATCAAATTAGACATATGAAAACTGTTATTTACTAATTTGATTACACCATTCATTGCAGCTCTAGATCTAGAAGTTTCTCTTTCGGCTTCCATTAGCTGGGACTCCCATTATGAAAATAGTTTTCCTTGTGCGATTCTTGTATCTTTGGAAAATTGGCAGCTCTTCCTTCTACAGAATATTTCTAAGAAAGAAAATTTGTTATCCTTTCATCTGTGTTTTCCAATTCCAGTATGGCGTCAACGACATTCTCATTCAGTCATGCAAAGATATCACACAATGGGTCAGCCAATGATATGTTATGGCAAAGGATGTTCAACTGCCAGGAGAAGGTTTTGGTTATCTCCAAGGCTTCTTTTTTGAATTCACTAACCTGTGGATAACCCCTGTATTTTTCTATATGTACATGCATTTGTGCAATTTGATCTTCCTTGTCCTTCTTTTCCTACTCAATTGTTATATGAAGCCTACTTAGTTCTTGAGACAACTCCTACTGTTCCCGGAGAGTCTGCTCATCAATATTCTGTTTCTCCAATTTCAATTTCTCTCTTAGTCACTCATTTTTCTATCTATGCTCTACTAGCTATTGTTCAAGTTGACTAATCCTTTGTTGTTCTTCTGCCGATTGCACTTCAAGTTGAGTGATCCTCTGATCCTTTTCCCTGATTAGCTGGTTGACCTTTGAGGCTTTGTCCACGTAGTTACTTTTTCTTTGATTTTGGTTAAGCCATACACACATCATTAGTTTCATTTTCGTTTTATCCCTTCACTTAAGAACAACCCATTTAAAAACAAGCACTCATTCAAATATACTAGAACTTTTTAATATTATCAATTAGACATATCAGCAAGTTTTAGCATATTTAGGGCCTTGGATTAGGTGAGTGGAAAGTAAACTCTCCAGGGTCACTTCAAACTGTCAAACATAGAAGTCTGAATAAAGAGTGCAAAACCAGTAGTGTTAGGGAGACGAGGAAAGCTCCAGATCTGGGAGTTAAGAACAAGGGTTTTTGAAGATAAGGAAGAGAGATACCCCCTCTCCTACTTGTCAGATCTTACCTCATGAGTATTATGCCTAGCTTCTGACATGATTTCGTAACCTTAGTTGCTTATCCTAGGGATCTACATAGGTGACTGTGGAGGGGAATCCCATGGCACCTGAGGTCGACATTGTATAACTCACAACAGTACTTTTGGAGGGCACCCTTGCGAAGCTCGGGGGCTTGCACCAGCACAGGCTATTGCTTCGAGGTCAGTGTAAATTCCTCTAATACCTTCACTAGTAGGCCTGGGCCATCATTATCCCAAACTATCTTCGGAAGGCCCCTACTTCACTTTCTTGTATTTTGGTGTTTGGTCCTCATCACATGGAGCAAAAATACTTGGAAATTGCTTGATTGGTTGTATCTTTAGGGACTTTATAGTTGAGTGCTCTTTGCTCCTTGTATATAGTTGGCTTTAGGTATTTTTGTCTAGTCACTTTTGGATTTTGTATTCTGAGTGACTGACTTTCCACTCCGTTGATCTTGAAAGGCTTCTGGTCATCCTTTCGAAATTTGTGGAGTTGCTTCCTCAAGGGAAAAGGTCTTGATTGTGTGTCTATCTTCCTTGAAAATTCATTTGTACATTACCATGAGGGAAGGGTCTACGAATTAGTTAGATATGGATAATATTCCTATGGAAACCAACCAGGGTATCCTCCCAAAAGGGGATCCTTGTGCTTTTCCTCTCTTTGGAAACATTGCTACTCCCTTGATGACCACTTTGAATATTGCTGGATTGAATGTTGGACTACCTCTTTGGTTGTGGTCCACTCTGAATATTCCTGATGTTCTTGAAGCTTCTCAGATGAAATCTTTATTTTAGGGGCATCACATGGATGTTATTCGTTCATCTTCTTTCAAAGAGAAATCTAGGATTCCCGTTTCTCCTCCTTCTTGTAATAAGAAATCTAAAAATAGAAGAAAGAGGAAGTCAAAGAGGAAGAATAATTCTATCCATTCATCATCAACCTTTGCTAGTCATGTTGAGGATGAGCCTTCAGCCGGTGCAAGTCATGATGTGGGCACAAGTCTAGTCACTGCAAGCCATACTGGCAATTCATCGTCAACCTCTGCTAGTCATGTTGAGGATGAGCCTTCAGCCACTGCGAGTCATGCTGGGGGCACAAGTCTAGTCACTACGAGTCATACTAGTAGTTCATCATCAACCTATGCTAATGATGTTGAGGATGAGCCTTCAACCACTGCGAGTCATGCTAGGGGCACAAGTCTAGTCTCTACAAGTCATACTAGTAGTTCATCATCAACCTCTGCTAGTCATGTTGGAGATGAACCTTCAGCCACTACAAGTCATGCTGGAGGCATAAGTATAGTAACTGCAAGTCATACTAGCAAAGAGTCACCGACCTATGCAAGTCATGTTTAGGACTCTCTCAAATCACTGCTAGTCATGTTGGTAGAATGGAGGTTGATAAGAAACTTGGACATAGAAGTTTTAAACCCAAGATCCCTTGTAATATATATAAAGGAGACCATCTTACTCATTTATGCCCTGGTATCCTAGAGGTACAAAGGATATGGTCTGAGTCTGAAAGTTCATCTACTCCTAGATCTGATATGGTTTCTCATCAATCCCATCAACCATTGGTTGATAATGTGGTAGAGCCAGTGCAATCATGGGCTGATTACACTCCTCTTTTGGCGAGTTAAGTGCCTAACAAAAGAGTCTGTTTGATTTCTAGTATAGAGTCTTCTGGTATAAGGGCATTTCAGTTGCTTCAAATGTTCCCCCTCCAAATTCTAGGAGTGTCTTCTTTGATTGGGATAGTCTTGTCGAGCCTCGTCTTCCTTGCACTGCACCTTTCCAAATAAAGGTTAGATTTAGTTCCACAAATGTCTATCGATGTATGATGGATGAAGGATCCTCTGCAACTATTATATCCTCTTTGACTTGGAAAGCTTTGGGTTCCCCGAAGTTGTTGACAACTCAGAATCAGTTGTTAGCCTATGTTAGAACACCTGGTGAATCTATGGGTGTTCTTCCTCAATTGCCTATTACATTAGGTGGGAAGGTTGTCTTAATCAATATGATGGTGGTGGATAGCCCTTTAGACTTTAATATGCTACTTGGGCGTGATTATGTCTATGCTATGAATGTTGTGGTGTCTTCACTCTTTCGAGTGATGTGCTTTCCTCATAAAGGGAATATTGTCACTATTGATCAGCTTGCATCTGAAATTACACCCTAATTCGATTTACTTAAGAAATACCCCTTAATTTGCTCCAAGTGTTCAAGTAGACTCTTAAACGCCAACAGGTAAATTATGTGGCATTGATCCTAATGTTTCATCGCTTATGAGAAGGACATTTGAATCAAATATAAAATTCTTTATGGAGAGCATTTAGGATATATACAATAGCACCCAACAATTATTAATATAAAAATTAATATAAAAATAATTTTAACTTACATATTCTATCTTTCTAAATTCTAACATCTATTAAAAATATACCCTTACAATTTAGCTACCTCTCTCGATTCTAACTTATAAAAGTTTATTAAAATAATACCCTTACCATTAATGCAATTTAGCTACTTTCTATATAAAAGTAACTCAAGAACCGATATACCAATAAATATAAATGTAATAAAGGTCAATGTTGTCAAAAGTAAAAGTAGATTATGTAGTTGAGGTGGGTTTTTAATTTTTTCATTATTTGTTTTTATTATAAGTGTGTAATTATTTGAAATGATGTGTTTAAGTGGGGTTTTGATTTCTTTATTATCTATGTTTATTATTAATGTGATTACTTGAAATGATATGTTTAGCGAGGATTGATTAAGTTTAAACAGAAAGCTGTCCTAAAAAGTTCTTACTCAATAAAAAGTTTAAGCTCTTGCTTAGTCACTAAATCATTCCTATCTAAAATAGAAAAATAAATAAAGTCTATGCTAACAATTTGAGTTTTAGTATCAGTTTAGAATTAATTTGTAAACAAGTTAGTAATTAATTTTAAAAAAATCCAAATTTACATAAGTTATTTATGTTTAAAATTAATTTAATAAAATTTTTTACTTCCCTTAATTTTAACTTTCATTATTTAAAGATAGAATAATTAATGTAATTAAACTAAATAAATTATCATAAATTGTCTTACCTTCCTAATTAAACTTTGATTATTGAAAAGATAAAAATTAAATTAAATGTAAATTTATTTTGTATTTTATATTAATATACTTAATATTTTTTTTGTATTTAGAGGTTATGCGTATTAGGGTAGAACTCTCCCAAAGCTAACATTTCTATACTTTAAACTTATAAAAACGTCTTGATTATTTGTTTTATTTTTATCTCTGTATAGTATGATAATTATTTGTTGATGCTATTCTGTTAATAATGAATGGTTTAAGATTTTTTAATTAAGTTATAAAATGTTATTTTTATATAAATATAAAATTTTAGTATTTTCACTATTTTTATTTTAAATAGTGCAAACATACAATTTTATGATTCTGATTTTTAAATGGTCCAAACACTGGTGGGTTTGGGTTGTCGTTGCATGACACATGGCTGGTAATGGCCCGGCTATAAAATTCTGATTTTTAAATGGTGCAAACACAGGTGGGTTTGGGTTTGTCTTTGCATGACACATGGGTGGTAATGGCCCAGCTTGTTACACATCTTTTTGGTAATAATCATAAATGATGTGATCCACATATTAGACCTTGTGTAAATTGTAAAAATGGTTGAGAGTAAATAATTTCATTACGAAAATAATTTAAATGGACGTAAGTGGAGAGCTTTCTCCCCAATGCAGTCATACTGTGAATTTCTCAGAGTTTATGAGCACATAATGTCCATCATAAAAATGTACTGTTTTATCCTTAATATTAAAATACACAATTTTTTTCCTGCTGGAAAACAAACACTACTCATCAGATTTCGAATAACACACGACTAATCAGAGATTTGAACCATAGTTTTGCCTTCGACAATACATTTTATCACCAACCTAAAGGAAATTCCATACAAATTCCTATACAAATGTCCAAAAAAATTAATTTCGTATTAACCTTGATTTCATATGAATGATAGGTCAATATTTCAATTCCCTCTGTTAAGAAAACCAAATGAAACATTGCAAAAAAATTAATTTCGTATTAACCTTGATTTCATATGAATGATAGGTCAATATTTCAATTCCCTCTGTTAAGAAAACCAAATGAAACATTGCATCTAAATTATCTCGCCAAAATTTCCATGGTTTTCCAGGAGAAAGCGTAGCTACGCGTTATATTTTTTTTTTTATGGAATTCCGATTCAAATTTTCTCTCTTGTGTCGAAGAGAAGTGGATGTCATCATGACGTTCGTCTTTCAACACATTTGTGTAGAATTACCCTCGACATTGTTCTATCATCCTTAATTGTGTTAGGTCAGAGAAGGCGTCATAATTTACATGAGCAAGCACAACCATCATCATCACATTCATGGTTTTTTTTTGGATTATTTTAGATGAAATTAAGTCTTATTTTTTCTTTTTTGTTGATAAGTGGGTGAATCCTGAAAATCACGCTTACCCTGTGGCTGAGAGGCCACTACTCAGGGGCATCTAAGTAGTCAAAATCACAGAGGCACAGGGAAACCTTGCTGGATTTTTTGGTATCAGCTAAACTAAAACCTATGACCTTTACTTACCAAGCACCTTAACAGCAAGCTCCTTCACCTACTGTTCTAAATCTCTTTGATTGAAATTAAGTCTTATTCTTTCATTTTAAAGGAGTCTTATCAATAGGTTTGTTGTTTTCTGGTTTCTGCTGAACAAGGGAGCAATCAATCATCCCCCGTTTTTAAGTGACTGTGACTGCCATCCAGAAACACTTGAATAAGGAGGACCCTCATTATGTGATGTGGATTTCTCATTAAAAATTTAATGGTAGGTATTCATCAAGGGTTAGAGTGTTAATAGCAAGTGGGTTTTCCAATACGAAAGTGGGTTTCCCAATACCATAGTCATTATGACATGCTGGTGATCATATTGGGTGAAGATACGGTGAGAGGGTTTCAATTTCCAATTTGATTTGATTTCGTAGATATTTGGTTAAAACATTGAATGGCAGGGTTGCATTTTGGAGTTAGGCACGGAGATACTGTTCTCGAAGGGAGACCACCATCGATTGAAAATGGAATGGTTATCTCCGTTGAGAGTTGATTGGGATAATGAAAGGAGAGGATTTGAAATTTACATGATATTATATATAAAGTATAATTAGATATATAATTATAATATTAATATATTTGATGAATTCAGTTAATTATAATATTATAAAATTTATAATAAAAATGAAAAGAAAATTAATATTTATTATTTTTATAATTAAGATATATATTAATGTTAGACATTTAACATATTTAAAATATCAGAAAAATTAGGTGTTTCACATTTTTTTTTGGTAATTATGATTGAAATTTGTTTAGATGAGTTTTAATCTCCAATCTATCAAGCTTAATAGAAAAATTAAGGGCACTATATGAGGTAAGTTTGATGCTTGCATTGATTTGTTTAAAACAGATTTGGGAATCTCTCCATGGTGAATATGGATTGCTCCCATATGATCTCTAAATGCCATTATTCATTGTTTGATTGTAATCTTTTTTTTGACACTTAAAGTGCATCTTTGTTATAACCTCTTCCAATGTGTTGTATTGTGTAATTGTCGTGAGTTTTCCATAAGAAACCAATTCCTTCCAATCCATAAGAAATCAATTCCTTCCAACCAACCTTGAAGTCGGATTTTTTATTACTGCTCTCCCCATGACTTGGTCTATCATGATTTTGAGTCGCCTTATATGTGCAGCTCAGGAACCTTAGGGGTCCCCATAGTGCTATAGCTTCGGCCTTGGTATTCTACCTTTCCAATGCATCCTGTATATCAAGTCATCACTTACCCCAATCCAAAATCCACATGCATATTTATTTCCTTGTGCTGCCCCATCAAAAAGGCCCATCTCATAGGAGAAATGTAAGTCATTTTTCATTTTGGAATTCTCTTTAGACCTTAGTCACTCTTCCGCATAAAAAGAAATATTTTTTATTATTTTTGCAATGATTAAATAAAAATCCTCCCTACTATTTTGAAATATGTTTCTATTCCTCCATTTCCATATTTCCAATAAAAGAAAGAGAGGTATAATTTTCCATGCAAATTTCTCAGAACTCCACCATTCCAAGGACTCTCGAATGCAAGGATGCTAAATATAGGGAAAATCTATGAGTGAAGATTTTTTTTTCCAAATCTAAATAGTGGGAGGGCAATGTAGAAAAATATGATCGTTCTCTTTGGAATGATGAGGAGAAATGAGGTGTAAAATTATGAGAAATAAATCTCTCATACAAACATTTCTTCAAATTTTACATAAATTGGCACTTTGAAAAATTTAATAATCTATTGTTTTGATAATTAATAAAATAAAATAAATTTAAAATAATATATATAAAATATAATTAGACTATATAATTATAATTCATTAATTTTTTAATCACAATTATAATACTATAAAATTTATAATAAAAATGAAATTAAAAATTAATATTTTTTTTTTTTTTAATTAAAAATATTTTGTATTTAAATATATCTGACAAGAATAATTTATCACATTATGCATCTAAGTTTAAAAAGTTATAGTTTATGGCACAGTAGGCATACTTTTGCATTATTTCTGGTCTGATGCAGTATAGATATACTTCATGGTATATGTCTTTTAGGATTCATAAATTGAGTTTATTATAAATAAATTATATGGTAATATAAAGTTTTAAGGGTTATATAGTTGGATGTAGTAGTTGATGGCAAGCTTATTTAATATAATAAAAAGTATAATTGAATTTTATATGTTGCATTTAGTTTTATAAAATATAAAATATATTTGATAGTGCTTTATATGTATTTTACATTCTATGTACAATTGATACAATTTTTATAACTTAGTAACAATGAATTTATTTTATTAATGGTCTTCAAAATAATCTAAATTTTAAATAAAGTCACTCACTTTTATTAACTTTTATAATTATATTTAATCAAAGATTCTGGTCAATGTTTTGTTGTATGGCAAAGTGGTGGTAAGGAAATGATGATATGATAGTTAATTTAAGATTAATTCAGTGACAAATTATTTTGTGTGGGTTAGAATTTTATTTTATCTTTTTAAATATTTTAGGATAAATATTTCTAAATTATTATAATTTTGTTAAGTTAAAAAGTAATGTGAACACACTATTATAATAATATTATTTTGAAATTAAGATGGATGTAAGTAGGTCACTCTAAGATAAAATCTTTTTATTGTCACAAAAATGACAAATTATTTCCACCCAAAGTGTTTTATGAAGTGTCAACTAGAATATTCACTATGAAACCCATGAGAGTTTATTAGTATTTATACAATGTTGACTTTATTCATTACAGTAGTTAAAAGATAGTGATATTTTTTTGCCTTCTAGATTAGGGTTGATTAACTTCATTGTAGGATACTTATTTTCTCATAATTTTTCCTTAAATTTAAGATGTCATAATATTTTTAATATTATCACTATTTTGCAAAATGCTATCTTCCTCTATACCTTAATTATTTAGCCAACATGATTCATCATATTTATGCCAACTCCACTTCACTCACAATATACTTGGTTTGATCTAGAGGCAAACTTAGGAAGGTTCTTGTTATCCATGGAATTTATCTTATTCTCTTGCAACAAATACCTACTCATAGCAATGATCTTAATGGGGGAAAGAGTCACTTTTATGAGGAGGATAGGAAATGCTTTAATTTGAAGATTATATTTATTAAAATAGTTTCCGATTTTCTCCATTTTCTCCATCACTCTTTAGAGATGTTGCAATAAAAAAACTGCAAAATCACACTAGAGAACATTAGTGATAAGAGTCTCAATCAAGAATTTTTTTCTAATTGTGATCACCTTACTTACCACTCTAGGGTAGGGTTGGAATAGTGATCCTAACCTAAAGCGCACTAGTTTTAAAAATGAGATACACCTCTCACATCCCTAGAGAGACAAGGTAAATGTTAGTGGGTTTTCAAGAGAACATCTTTACATGTTCAAGTCACGCTAACTTAGAACTCTCGGCTAAATACTGCTCAAATATCACACTGTCAAAATGGGATTCTTACATCAAAGGTATAATATTTTGAGAAATTATTTCCCCCAATTCTTATGTGCATTTGGTTTCATTTGCTTGGATTCGAACTCACTTGGATGTTTAACATTAGATCTAGATTGTGCTTTATGTTTGGCATGAGATCTCGGTTCTTTATCTATGATGTGTGTAGAATGTAGTTGTATGAAGTGAGGAAAATGTTTCTAGGAGCATTATTCCAACTTGTTTCATTTATCACAATGCACACCAACCAACAAGGGTAAAGGTATACAAACTTCTCTACACATTTCTCTATCTATTAATGAATGTGAATCGAGGTCTATGGATTTGATTGAATGACTCATCCTCTATCTATACATATCTATGGGAAAACTGAGTATTAAACTATTAGCTAAAAATAGGGAAAATTTCGTTAATAGAATTGAAAACTCATGTGGGGAGAGATCCTTTAGATTTCTTCTTAAATCTTTGATATTTCTTGATTTTTTTTATTCCCTAAGATTTGTGTGTGTTCTTTATCACGTGGGTGCAAGAATATGCTACCCTTTTATGGTGTTACAAGAATTCACAAGTGATACTTTTTAAGAAAATGCAAACACTCCTATTTGTCTAGATTTGGCACTTGCCAAACCTCCATGTTGGATATTGACATGGAAAATTAGTGTGCACATGTCATTTCTTAATAAAAAATGCATGAATTATATTTTTTAAAAACACACTTACTTTTATTGAAACATGCACGTGCTTTTAAAAATAGCACATACGCTTTCTTGTATGTATTTAAAAAAGGTCCATGTTGTCACATTGTTGCCCATAGACCCCATTGACATGGTGAACAATAGGCAATGAGGATAGCAATGTGCACACGATCAACCCAAGATCAACACTTACAAGTATTTCTGGTCCTCTATTTAGTATCTTATGTTGCCTTTTTTATGTTTTAAATGTAATAAAAATTTAGAATATATATATATTATATATATTAATGCAGATTAATTTAAACCCAAGTACCGTGGTTGAAAACCATAAATCAAATCAACAAACCAACCCCAGAATAGAGCTACAATAAAACATAAACCTAGAGGCAAATACCAATCCAAAACCCCATATTACTAATAATTTAAATGAATTAGGAATATTGATTGAAGATCTGAGGCACAAAGGAACCATCATGACTCTCATTAGCCACATCCATTGGTCATGTTATTTCCTCCACAAATAGTCCTCATTAAATTGAACAATATTATTGAATATAAGGCGATAAGGAGAGACTTGGGCTCCACTAGTATTGGTAAAGAACAAGTGAAAGATTGAATATCACCAAACAAATGATTGTAGAGTTTTTATTAACGCAAGAACCAACCAAACTCTTGAATCAAAGAAGAAACATATTTTCATTGATTGGTGCACTTTCACTTCATGGAAAAAGAAATGGATGAGTCATTTTTTTATGAATTTTGATCAAACTCTCTATAATAGCAATGACATTCCATTATATATCTCTCAAAAAATTGGGTTGAGTTCATAAGTAGTCTCATGTTAACTATTTTGACATGAGTGAATTCCAAGAGGTTTGTCTTGGCTCTACTCAGGATTGACCAAATGCTATGTGTAATCCATTAAGAGGGACACATGCTCATAGATGTAATCCATTGAGTGGGACATATGATCCTATGCGTGTGCCCAACCCCCGCATAGGAACCTCAATAATTATATCACCTTGTTGACACTAGAAATATGATAGCACATCTCACAAGTAGTTTGGTGAAACATAGTTCATTTATGCACACATTGATTATAGACCATCTAATCTAGATAGGAAAGGTGGTGTTTTTAATTCAAGCAAATTGGCACCACATTTATGCTCTAAACCAAAAGTAGGTGACCCCATAGGAGAAAATTTCCTCCCATCATCTATTCCAATCGGTTAGAGAGGGACCCCTAACAACCACTAGTAGTAAACGATGAATGTGTCATTCATATCTCTACCACTTGAATTACTCATATGTTTCCTTGCCCATTTGGCAAGAGCACATGTGAGAAGTTGGTTTTCTGATCAAAAGGTACTTTCTTCATTTTGCAATCTATTGGTTATGCTTGTTTGTATTTGAGCATTTTGACATGGATTATGGGGTAACCTATAAGGTACAAGTGTTTTGAAAATGATCTTGATCCCCCGCCTTAAATGGGGGTTTCATTTTTCATCCTATGCCAATGGGACCTCCCCTCATCACCCAACCAGTACAGGAAGGGAACTACTTGGGAAACCCTAGTTGAGATAGCATGGTCCCGTCTCCCCCTATTCCCTACTTTCCACTTTCCATTTTACATTATAAGCTCTATATTCCACCTCGCTTCTTTAAGTTCAACTCAGCATTGGTTCTTTGGGATTTAACACCTTGTATCCTCATACCTAAGTAGGGCCTCAAACTTTTCCATGGGAGGTTGATGCAATTAAGAGAATAAGTGATCCAAAATTAAACAAGAATGCAACAACTTACAGATATAATAATAAACACACAAATGCGACATAAAATAATTCATTTCATTAATAGATAAATATTAAACTATTCTTACAAACTGAATGGAAATAAGATAGCTCGAGCAATGGTAGCTTATCTTTGAGAAGCGATGTGTTGGCTACATGTCTCTAAATTGTGTTACAATGAGGCTCAAGGGCCTATTTATTATTGGAAAACATGAGAAAACCCTAAGCAACCAAAACTTGAACCCCATGAGATGTAACACCAAGAGTCTGTGGGCCCCATTGTGGTTAGTTAGGCACCCAACTTCCCAAGGTTGTAACTTGGTCATATTATCTCTCTTTGTCACGTATGATACCTTGTTGAAAAGGTCTCGCTCATTACTACAAGTTTTGTTGTAGGCCCTTGCCTATGGCTTTGGGCCTGCCGTGGACCCCAAAAAAACGTCGTTTATGGGGTCAATATTTCTCGAGAAGTTCATGACTTGAAAAACTACTAAAAATAGTAAATGTTGAAATGAACAAGGAAATAGATGAAACTGACTAGGGGATCTAGGTGGAATAGACAGGTGTCCATCAATATCCACCTGGATCAATAAGAGTAAGCATATGATGGTCCCAAGTAAGAAAGAAATAAGATCATAATGCAAAAGATGGTTCAGACATACTCATTAGCACATGGGAAAAAACCTAGCATGAGCTCTAACTCTCTCATTATGCCTATCACCTCGTTCCTGAGCACATTTTTCTCTTCATATTATGATAAGAAACCCTTCTCTGTCCCAATCGTTGATGGGAATTGAGCTTCCTGAGCATCGAGGGGGCATTAACTATTATACATCGCACAATGAAAGATCTAACCCTTTAAGTTTTGAGTAGTAATACAAAGAAAAAAATAGGAAGAAGTAAAAGGCACATAATATAGGTAGAAAAATAAATTCTAAGCTTGTAACTCATGCATCCAAGATTGCTCCCTCACCACATTTGTACACTTAGGAAGAAGATCCTATCATTGCTAGTCCCTTTGACGATAGCTTTTGGTTGTGAAGTCTTCCACATTCTATTCCATCTTTATTCACATGACACCTATCAATTGAATTGTGGACCAAGCTCATGTCACTTCCTCTTTGGGGCTAGAAAAATGTAATAGGGTGTTGTATTAAACACTACTACCAACGGTGGTAACACCATTATGAGTTCAAAGCCTTAATTTTTTACCGGAAGCCTTATCTGAAGTGTCAAGTTTCTCATTACTTTGACACTTGGTTCAATTAGATGTAAAAATGATTAAACGCGCCAAATGACATAGTTTCTAGCAATATATATTGTGTGTAAGTATGAGGTGGTTCCACAACCATGGCTTGGGAAACTTAATTGGGGCCTAAGTCTTTCAAACAAGCATATTGACACCCACAAGTGGATTATTGAGAGCCATGGAACTCTAATTAGTAGTAATCAATCATACATACCGATGGGCACCTCCAACACCACAATGATCTTGCATTTTTCCTTACATTGATGATTCTTATGGGATGATGCACTTGAAGCCAACATGCCCCTAATAGACTTAGCACTATTAATGGTATGACAATTGATCCAAGACCAAGAGGAGGATGGCCTCACACTCTGAGACATGGGAGGAATATCACCATGTTGACCCCCCAACATTGGAAAACGAATATCCATTTTGACAACGTGGAGACCCATGTGACCACTTTTGTGCACCAATATGATAGAGACCTAAGGGCCAACCCTTAGGAGGTGATTTTAGGAGGCTTCTACTCACAACTTGGAACCAAAAAGCCTCAGCGCTAGTGCTAAAATGGCTCATGCATGGATGACATCATTACTCTCTCTCTTATTAATAACACGTGTAGGAAAGTGTTATGTTTTATCATTGGCTTATAGGTCAACTTGTAAGCTAGCTTGTGATTGGCACATTAATTAATTTTTTTTTATGTGACATTAGGATAAAATATCAAGTGGAATTCGTCATATAAGTAGAGGAAACATTCATTGTAATAAATCACCATCACACCTACAATTTTCGACCTCTTTAGCTAACTTCTTTTCTGGTGGTGAATTGAGATCTATGAATGCATTTTGACATTTGGAGTTTATTTGCTAATCTTCAGAGCTATTCTTGAATCAAATGGATGGAGACTTTTTCCATGTTATCTTGTAAGTGTACTTATTGTGGAATATATATTTTCTATATGTCTAATGTATGGAATATGTTGAATGCCGGTTTAGTATTGTGCCCTAATTTGTTGAAAATATATTGAATGTTATCTCAATGTCACTATTGCATGCATTACTCATGAATAGTTCTTGTGAATGAATATCATAATCATGATATCCTACTAGCTCTCACATAAAAACTCCATTATCCATTGCATAGGTAATTTCTTGAGTTTTTAGTGTTAGGGCCTCAAGATTTTAGCCTCCTTATAAAATTGTTATTTTTCCTATCAAATCATAGGCTGCTTACTCCTAAGCAAGAAGGGACTCATCCATTTTGTTGGTGATCAAACTTGTCTTTTACCCATAAATTCTTCCTTCTCTAATTCATCCCCTTTAAGCCCAAGCTTACTAACTAGGACCTCATGTGAATCTGTGGGAAAGGTACATTTGTGGGATTGAAGAGCCTAAGCATCACGAGGATTGTGTTTTCAAAAAAACTATCCTTTTGGTGGACGTCCACTTCAATTTTGTCCACAAATTTCTTTTCCCTAGTTGTTTACCATAGTGTAAACCATTTTCTAGTCTTGCTTCAACTTCAAGGCTTGTTTGAGGTTTCATGGACATTGATCTTGCTAATATACATTTTATGTAACCCTTTCTCCTTGTCTTGACCTTTAACCATCCCAACTCTCAACTTACTAATCGAGCCCTAGGTCGTATGCCTCATTTCATATGTCTCAACAAAGAGATCAAATTTCCTCCTATTCAATAGAGCCTTGAGCCTAAATTGTTCCTTTCTTGTAGAAAACCTTTATATGTTACCTTGTACCATAACCATACAATATCCATTAGGCAAACTTATCACATGCTAGGACTCCTCCCGTTGGTGAAAATTAGTAAAAACCAAGAGGTTTTGGCTATGGTGAGAGGTGGCCATTGCCTGAGTGTTGTCACTTGATTTAGTTTTAGCCTTATAGAGTGCCCCTCTTCAAGGCCTAATAAATTTTTCACCCAATGGATGATTCTTTCCTACATTGATTTATGTGATTTAATTGATGCGAAATCATTGATTATAAAATATAATTGAAAAATTGAATTATTTTTAGCAAACATAGATTTAAAGTATTTCTTTTTTACTTTTGTTTTTTTGGGCATGTACGGATTTTATTAGACAATAAATCACGATTGAGATGGGAAGATGCCATATCTCCCTATCTGAATGTATCCATGAATGTAACATTTGATATTACATGACCTCACACATAGGTACTTAAATTTATTTATTATTGTCTACTTCAATGATAACTTAGCAAGATTTAAAATTTTGTTGTTTTCCAAATGTGCAAGTTAATTGGGAGAAATTAATCTTAATTTTGTTCTCTTTCCATAGGTTTCCAAGAGAGAGTCCTAGCACTCATTTCCACGTGAGATTACTCGATCATCTCCTACTTAAGTAACATATATTATATTATATCTACATTTAATGTGACTTTAATTTTTTTTATATACTAATCAAACATGTTCCAAATTTTTATGCAAGTGCCATTATTCTAGGTTCCATCCACTTTGGTTCAAGTTGGTCCACTTTTCATGCCAAATCCAACCATTTGGTCCCCTAGCCACTTGGAATTTTGATTTCTTCCCCTAGTGTGCTTCCTCATATTCTACTTTTAGTGGGGTGTATCTCCTAGAAGATCCTATACATTTTACCTTACACTCTTCCACCATGCCCGCAATAGTCACCCCACATCAATCCCTCATCAAACCCCTCCTCGCATTTCATGAGTTGTTGCAACAACTAGCATTACATCTACTATAGCTACAACTAAAGTGGTTACACTGTATCTACATCCTCCCTAGCTCCCATCATTACCTCAAAGCTAGTTGTTTAGGCTCCTCCTCTACCCTCCAACACTGCATCCACTCTTGCAACAACAAATATTGCATCTAATATAGCTACACTATAATGGATTTCATCTTATGTTGTTGTAATTACAACCTCCCCAGCCCTCATCTATGCCTTGGAGCAAGTTATCCAAGTGCTCCACCTCGAAGCTAAGAAGGGAAATCATCTTCTTGGCTTCATATCTTCACAATGAAACTAATTATTTGTTCAAAATATTATTTTACACATGATTTAAATTGGTTTTATAAGCATTTTGATTTTTTTCAGCTAATTAATTGTTGTAAGTATTTGAAGAAACATTAACCCTAACCATTTACATTCTTTAAGATGAGTTTTATGTAAATATTAAATGATCCAAATACGAGAAAATGAACCAACATGTTGGTGTTTCCTTTTGTTCAGTTCGATCAGTTATCTTCACCTATTTAGGAGGTTGGCACTAAAGTGGAGACTACGGTTCTCAGATTTGTGAATCAAAGAATCCACTATAGTCTAGGATATTGCCGGCAAATTTATTCAACAGCCACCGTAAGGTCTCACCCTAACCACTTGCGAGGATAGATCAAAGAGAAAAGGAAAGGTTGTCGGATCAGCAGCTCCCCATAAAGCGTATGATATTCATTCCTTAATCTACTAAATTAGATATCAGCAACTTAGGGAGAGCCATAAGTTTTATAAACATTAAACAATTAAATATAAATAATCAAATTCCTTTGTTTTATCAAATAGTAATATTAATCAATATTAATTCTCAGAAAAATTAATCAGGTATTAACTCTGACTTTCAATGAAATAACCAATCTTCATCATTTCTTCAATTACTCTATTGAGAAGACCCTAAAGGCAATCTTCGTGCTCATTAGTTCATGAGTATTATTATTGCCAAATTACTACCAATAAGCCAGACTGACCACACATTACTGAAACTTGTTCGCAGTTGCTGGACAGTTCAAAGCTTTGATCATTGTATGACCTCTGGCAGAGTAGAGATGTACTCGATATGAGATCGTTGTAGCCAGAACATACTCGATCAGCAGCCTGGCCAAGAAGTCTTGAGATCAAGCCACATTGAGTATTGTTATATTCTGTCGAGTTGCATGGTTTCATTTTCAGAAACCTTATTTCAAAAAACCAGGATAATCAGAATTGTGACTCGGAGAAGCAAAATTTTCTGGCCGTAGTGCACCTGTTCACTGTAGGCTAGGTGTCATAACTTTGTTTCAGTTGGAATTTTCTCCGGTAATTTGTTGTTGTTTGTTTGTTTTATTGTCTCCTGGGTAATTTATTTAACTGATTTTGAAGGACAAGAACAACAGCTCCATTTCTAATTTTGAGTTAATTCTGTGTATTTCCGCTCCATCCTAATTTGTCAGCAACCTCAGGGAAGCCATTTTTTTCCATGCTCCTAAAATGAATCCATTGAATGAACTTGGATGACGTAGCTCCTGCTGGCGTCTACTCAGGAAAAATCCTTGCATATAGTCTATGGAAACCAAAGGATTTATCACAAGATAACTCTCTAGCATATTTGCTCTTAAAAGGAACTTCGTGTTCTTCCATCTGACGAAACCGAAAACGATCAGTGGAAAGAGATCAATGCTATCGCTTGTGTTCTCGAACTACGTATGCAATGTGAGTTAAGCTTCATGTTCTGAATCGAAAGTAAAACCTAACCTGTGTGTGGAAAGAAGAGGAGCTGGATATTGGGTACTTGCAGGCACGATCGATGAGAGTATCTGTCTAGTGGATTGTACTGTAATAGAAGTTAATAGAAGTTACATAGAGTTCCAAGTGAGTGATTGACACACAATTGCGTGAGTGAGTATATGTTGGTGTACATGCATTTACTTGATTTAATTAGTTAAATTCTTGATTTAACAAGTTAAATTGAGTTTTAGTTTTTGTATGTGATGTGCATGTATTTAGTTTTAGTTAAATCTAATTTTCACCTGTGCATTTGGTTTAAACTATTGGCTTTAGTGAGTAATTCTAGTATTTGAATGTGGTTCCAGGGTTGGAATTTGATGAGAAAAATGCTTATCACTTGGCATTTTGGCTCAGTATTTGATATTTAAAAATTTCTCATAATTGTCTTTTTGATGTGCTCTGAAATTTACAAAACTTATTTTTGATGGGTTATTATTTTCCTAAAAATTTCATAATATTGTATATTAAGTTGAGTTTCATTTGGAGTAGGGTGTATCATGGTGTCACATGCATCCATTTATTTAGCTAATAAGGAGTAACATTGGGAGTAGGGGAAAATGCCTATCACCTGGCATTTTTAGTATTTGATGTTTAAAAATTTCTCATAATTGTCTTCCTTGATGTGCTCTGAAATTTACAAAACTTATTTTTGATGGGTTATCATTTTCTTAAAAATTTCATAATATTGTATATCAAGTTGCCTTTCATTTGGACTAGGGCGTGCCATGGTGTCACATGCATTCATTTATTTAGGGAATATCCAGTAACAATGAGAGTAGGGGAACATAGATGCTCTTTGTCCTTGCCCTCTCCAGTCTACTAAAATGTATGATGGAAATTGATTTGATACATTAGATTGGACAATTTATGATCTTCAACTAATGTATCATTCTAGTAATGTCAATCAAAGTTGACTCATTTATTTCCAAATCATGATTGAATGTGGCCAAATCCTTAAAGAAAGTAAGTAGGGGACAACTTACAGTAACTCCACATTGAGAGCACATTATCATGGATGGGACCTACAATTGAAGAATTGTATACCAAACTTTTAGTGGGTTGTAAAATCAAGGCCTCCTCCATCTATTTGTGCTAGACTAAAATCATTGCACTCCATTCATAGCTAGGTTGTTAGATGGAGGCCATTAAACCATTCAAAAAGGTGCTTAGTTTACTTTGCTGATAATTTTTTTGTCTGTTAAAATTAGTTAGAGATTTAACTCTAGTGGGTTGTAATAGATTTTTTATTTTGAAAATTATACTGCCATAAAATTCAAAAAAAAATTCTATCAAAATTATGTAGAGTATTAAAGCTAGTGGGTTTCAATCAATTTTACATTTTCTATTTTGAAAATATTACTATGCAATAAAATTCCAAAAAAAAAAAAATTAAATGCAGAAATTGTGCCACTCCAATGTTTCAAGAAGTGTTCCAGAGAATTCCATAATGTTGGTCCACTTTGCAACCTTTACAAAATGGCTAGTAGAAGATATCTCTCACTCTCCTAAATTTGCCAGATAAATCTTAGGTACTCCATTTCTTTTGAGGTAATGTATGTAGTTATTTTTCACTATTTTGTGAGTTATTTTCTACAGGTCACTATCATTCTACAACAAATCATTATATAATATAAAGATTACAATTTACTTTGTTTTATGATATATTTTAGTGTAAAATTATCCACCATCAGTCTGTTCTACTATACCTCAAAGCAATTTTTAATTGAAAATCAATCAGTGATTTTTCTGATTTGTTTTAAGTTTAAAATATACCAAGATTTCCCAAGTAGGCCCCATTGAATGATATTTGCTACTAAGAACTTTATATCATTTTTTGAACAAGACTTACAATCATGTACTTTTAATCTTTAACAATTAATTTCAATCTTAATTTGGTGGTGAATTTTGATTATTCCTAATTTTTAAAATATATATTTTAGAAGAAACTATATTTCATTATAATTATAAAGGATTATAAGTTTTAGGGTTTCTAAATCTTGTGTGTTAAGGGCTTTTTCTAAATATAAATTGGTGAATTTTTAATAGAATGTGTATTAAAGGTAATCTGTTATTCAAAATTTTATGGCCCAAGGGTTTATTTATTATCAAAATATTATTCCTAAAGGGAAATATAAAGATCCAAAACTTCAAAAAAAATTGTCTTATAGATAAAGTGGAATCCAAATTCCAACACTGTGTGGTGCATATGTATATTAACCAACTTAAAAGGACATTTAACTTTAGTTAGTTTTAATTATCCTTATTTATTGCGTCTACAACTAAGTTTAACCTAATTCATTCTTTTTTCCAATTTTCCGCAAACTTATTTAATTATTCTGGAACAAAATGTTTTTTTAGTGTTCAGTAAGAAAAAAAAATAATTGCTATTAAGAAAATGAAAAAAAACAGTACATATTGTATGTGTATCTATATAACAGAGATAGTGAGAAGAAAAACTTCCAGATATAATCCTTTTACCTAGTCATATTTGACCTAGTCATAATAAATGCATGGTGAGATGTGATCCTTTGACCCAATCATAACAAATGCATGCTGTGAAGTCAGATCTTAGCACTTCCAAATATAGCAGAAAGAACTCTAAAAATAGAACTTTTATTTATACCAAATCTAGTATAAAGAAGTGATAAGAAACGTTCAAAATAACAGTTGCAACCAGAAGCCATAGTCATGAAAATTGATTCTTCAGCTAAATGTTTATCTATGCCGTAATACATAATAAGATCGAGTTCAAAAATAACAAAGATTGGTGATTAATATCAACAAATATTGCAATCGAGATCATTTGGCTCTTGATCTTCAGATTGCAGGCTTTCAGGTTTAGTGGTTATAATGATGACGTAGATAGTGATCACGAGCGGTCATCATTAATTTTTTTTGGATTTCAGGTTTTCTCTCTTATCATCATGAGGTTCGTCTTTCCAGAGATTTGTGCAAAATCTCCTTGCACATTATCCGGCTTTGCATAATAATTTGTTCTCTCATTCTTTCTTTTGTCTTATTTCAGAGCAGGCGTCATAATTTACATCCGTGACGACAACCAACATCATTATTGACACATTCATCTGTTCTACTATGATTATTTTATATGAATTTCAGTCTTATCGTCTTGCTTTAAAGGAATCTATTAGTAGGTTTGCTGTTTTCTGGTTTTTTTTCGTGTGGGCATGAAGGTACGTTTATTTGGCGTGCTAAATGACACAGCAATCCATCATCCCCAATTTCTTTAGTGACTGTGACGGCCATCCAGAGCCATTTGAATGAGGAGGACCGTCATAATGTGATGTGAATTACCCATTAAAAATTTCATGGTATGTTTTTACTTCAGAGTAATAGGGCTAATCCCAAGTGGATTTTTCAATGGTAAAGTGGGTTTAATGATAACTTTCCTTTTTTGGTTCCAGTCCCATGACACTACTCTATTGAATAACTCTGAAAATAGGTTCTATGTCCCAAACATGCCAAGCTTTTTCAGTATTGAAAAGAAAAAGTGAGCTTCCCAATACCATTGTCATTATGACATGGTGAGGTTCCTATTTTGTGAAGAAATGTAAAACCCTTGTGTGAAGAGTGGTTAAGCCAACTCCTATCCTTAATTCTCATGAGATTTAAAAATACTTGATTAGGTGGGTGGTTTATATTTTATGTTTTATGGGTGTTTTTCATTGTGGTAATTTTAATAACAATTTTACATGTAATTTTTTAATTTAATTTATTTGTATTTGTAAAATTACATGTTTAAGTTATAAATTCTCTAAATTTTAATATCTTAAATTTATCAAAATACTAAATCTCTATATACCATTAAGAAAATTAAACAATAAAAACCAAAATTTAACTTTTTTTTACTTAATTCTACCTAAAAACTCCAAACCCTACGTGCCCCTTTTTTTAGGGTTGATAAAAGAAAAGGGAAGAAAATCACTCTTCCGTAGATATAGATTGCCTGCATACATCGAAGATTTGCGATGAGTTCGTCCATAAACAGATAATGTGTCAAAATCATGATGGTAATGGTAAATTTTTGAAAATCACTCCGGCGTAGATATAGATTGCCTGCATGTACCGAAGATTTGCGATAAGTTCGTTCATAAATAGGTAAGTGGCAAATCTCGATGGTTATGGTAAAGTTTTAAAGTGAAGTTTTCATTTTACACAATTATAATAGTGTAAAAATTTATATTAAATAATTATAATATTATAAATTTTATATTAAAAAATATTTATTTATTAATTATTTTTTAAAATAATTTTATTTTATTTTCTTGTCATTAATTATTTAATTTAAAAAAGTATAAAACAAAAACTTATGTATTTCATTTGAGAGTGCAATATGTTTGTATATATAAAATCAGGAGGATGATAAATATTTTTCTGGTATCTAAAATATTTAAGAGAAATTTAAATATATTTTTTGGTTTAGTAAAGTTTTTAAAATTGTGTTTGGATGTAGTATAAATATTATTAATATCTAAGTTTAAGGTTATGGTCAAGTGAGAGGCTAAATAGTTTTAGGAGATTTTTTTGTTTGTTGGACCCACCAATTAGTGTATGAGACTCTCTTGTTTGTGTGACAAGGGACCCACCAATTGGTGTATAAAACTTTCTTGTTTGTGGGACAAGGGACCTACTTCGGTGCAACTATTTGAATGCTAAATCTATGAACACATACATACTCTGCTCTTTATGTTTTGAACCTATAACTTTTTAAGAAGAAACACATGATCTTAACCATTAAACCCACTCCAAATATATTTCATAATATCATTACATTTTTAAATGTATAAAATTAAATGTAATAATTAGTAATAAGAAAAAGTTGTATGATTAAATTCAATTTTGTTGCGATGAGCTTTATGAAACATAAATAAGTTAAAAAAAGAAATACATATATTTCTTGATGAGAGGGTACAACTTTATAATATTAAATTTTTTTGAAAAGGATAGGTACAACTTTAAATATTGTAAATTTTTGAAAGGATAATGATAATTCTGGTTCCTAAAGTTTTTAGGATCGGACTATAAATATATTTTGTGGCATCATAAAGTATTTAGACTTTTAACTACTTAATGGATTTGTGTTTTTATTATTCGTATTAGTAAATTTGCACAACATAGTAATGAATTGAATTTTTTTACATTTAATTATTTGAATTCTTTTAAACTAACTTACTTTCGCAATTGTATAATGAAAGTTTTTATCATATTTTGTTATATGCTAGATGTTGTAAGAAATAATGTATAGTTCAAATATTTAGTGATATTAATTTGATTATTATTGAATTTTTAATATATTAAATTATTATTTATTTATTTGAATTTTATTTTTTAATTTAATATTTAAAATTTTTAAGATAAATATTCTATTATTTATTTTTTTGAGTTAAGGTAATATGCATTTATATTATATTTTTTTTTAGATTAAAGTAATATGGAAAGATATTATGAGACAAATGATTTCACCTATACCTTTTAATGTATAAATAATGATAAATTTTTACCTTCCAATGTGTTTGACTCCATATTTGTCTATGCAACCCATTGGGGTTCGTTGTTATTAACAAAAAAAATTATTGATTTTCATTTTTACTCTATTTGAAAGATAATGATACTTTTTGTTTTCTAGATTAGGGTTCATCATATCATTATAGTATCTTTGTTTTCTATAATCCTCTAATTTATTGTCATAGCTCAATTTTTCCTTAAATTTTAGATCTAATTATATGTCTACTAGTATCATTATATTACAAAGTAACTTCTTCCTTGATACCTTAATGATTTACCTAACATCACTTGCCATCTTCATGTCAACTCCACTTGACTCATGATATATGTCATTGCAATTTGAAGCAAACTTGGGAATCCTCTTATCATCCATGCCCTTTTTCTTGTTCTTTTGCAATAAGTATATGCTCATAGCAATGCTCTCAATGGGGGAAGAGTTACTTATATTAGGAGAATATGGCAACATTTTGCTCTAAGATTATAAATTATAAAACATTTTTAGGTTTTTGAGTTATCTCTCTCCATGATTTTTAAGACATGTTGTAACCCTAAATTTCACAACCATACAAGATAACATCAGTGATAAGAGTCTTAAACAATAATTTCTTATAATTGTTATCACCTTATTTACCACCCTATGGTAGTTTTCACCTTATTTACCACATTAGCATTGGAATATGGACCTTAACCTAACCTACACTAGTTTTCAGAGCTCAAATGTACTTCTCACATCCATAAAGAGACATTTAGTGCTCCATTTTTCTAGTTATGTGGTAGAAGGGTGATGCATCACACTAATGCAGTGTTCAGGAAGTGACAAAGTTTCCTTCATCACCTTTTGACCTCAATAAGGCATTTATTAAGGGAAAAACTTCTAGGAAATAGGTTTCCAAGATGATAACTTTGAATGAGGGTGGGATTACCAAGAAAAATCTTAATAATTGGACTCTTATCCTTATTTATCTTTGACTCGAGTGTCTAGGTCCATGGAATCATACTGCAAGTAAATGATAGTGGGTTTTAGGTAAATCCTCTTTGAATGTTTGAGTGAGACTCACTTTTGACTATCAACCAATTAGGGGTAAAACACCATGGTGTAAGAAGGGGATGATTGCATTGATATAATATTGCAAGGACTCCATTTTTTATATATGAATTTAAATTCATTTCCCTCAATTCTCATGTGCATTTGGTTTCATTTGCTTGGATTTGAACCCACTTTGAAGTTTGACATTATGTCTAGCTTATGCTCTATATTTTGTAGGAGATTTGAGTTTTTTTTGTATGATGTGTGAAATATGTAGATGTAAGCACTAAAGACAAGGTCTCTAAGATTAGGATTTGAGACAAATTCATTTGATGAGATGTGCATCAACACATAAGGGGAAAGGTATGCAAGTTTCTCCATGTTTCTCTATATATCAATGCATAAGAGTATAAATTTGGGGCTTTGATTAAATGATTCACCATTTGTCTATAGATATCTTACATAGTCCTATAGAGTATTAAACTGTTAGAAAACAATATAGAAAATCTAGTTAACAAAAATGAATACTCCACTAAGGAGACATCATTTAGATTTATACTTATATCCCTTATATTTCTTGATTTTATAATTCCCTAAGAATTTTCTAGTGGTTCCTATTCTTATCTTATCTTTTTTTAGTCATGTCCACTCTTAATTCTATAGATATGAGCTTAATTTAATTGAGAAACCTCACACAAATCCTTCATTCCTCTCTCTCCATGTTGAAAGAGTATTATTTCCCCTCCATCACTAAATTCAAACTTGTATGAAATGATGGTAAAGTTATGATTTCTTAGGATTATGTATGACATGATGATGAAGCTCATAGGATGCACAAAAAAAGCTTATAAAGTGCATAAAATAGTCATTTTTGTGAATTATTTTTGGGGGTTTTCCTTTTGAACCATAAGGAGTCTATTTGTTGTAAAGGGATCCTTAGAAACTTATCTATTTTATGGAATCTTTCATGATTACTTTCATGCCATAAAAAGGAAAAAGGAAAATTATATTTTGTGATAGAGCATGTAGGAGACTGTTTTGGGTCAATTTCAAGGGTTTTCTTTTCTATTTGAGGTCTATTTGGGATTATAGAGACTCTCGAGGACTACATTCATTTTATATTAGACTTAGAAACACTCATCATCAACCAATATACACATATTTGATGGATTTCAATCTCCCTTTATGCATTTGAATTTCACTTTTCGATTTGGAGACTTGAGTGAGTTAGTTTGGTGATAGGTGATCAGAATAAAGTCTCATGTGTCTAAAAATTGATTTAGTCATCTAGTTAGTACTTATTTCATTCTTGTTTAAGAAAATTTAAGGAATCTCAAGTTTTTTAACTAGATCCCATATCTTTTTACTTTGGGTATGTTTCTTTGTTGTAACATTAAGGGATTCACTTCTTAGATGCTCCCATCATTCTATAAATATGACATTTCTTCTACAATTTTTTTGTGCTTACATTTTTCTTCTTAGATAGGTAAAAAATCACATATCATCATATTAAATATTATTTTATTTCTTTCAAGTACTTGTGAATTGTAAATTACATTGGCGATCTTGCATTGAATGAGTCAAATAAAAATGAGTTTTTTCTTAAAACTTAGAATTTTTAAGTGACCATTCATAAACTATGAAGCCTTTCTTATTGTTTGGAAAAGGAAAAACTATCTTTCTTTCCATCCGTTAAGAAATGTACACTGAATTGAAGAGATTACATATAACATATAATTTGCATTTTTTTTATTAGTTAAGAGTCATTTTTAGCATCATCAAAGTTTCCCTCCATACCCTCTAAGCAACAATAGCCGCTAAAAATATGAGCTAATAGAATGTATCTAGATATATTGTTTATAGTAAACCAACATATACTAGAGTGTAGTGCCTTGGAAAATTATTGAAGAGTCAAATTTCCAAGGCCACCAAAAACTAAAAATAGAAATAAATAGTGTGAGAAAAACACATTGTCACATAGATTGCTTGTCACGAAACTCCTCTAACATTGAAGTTGAATGTTTGGTTGCATTGGGAGCACATGGAGTGGTATCCCCTCTCCATTTAATTTTTTATTTTCATTGGATTATATGCATTTGGGAATCTCTTTGGGGCAACTAGTTCATTATGAACAATCCCTTAGAGAGTTTTCAAGCTTAGTTTTCCTTCCCACACATATGGTCCCAATCCATGACTACCTCCTCAACCATTTGACTATGAAGTAGTTCCTTTGTTTGCATTCTTCATAAAACCTCCATACGTGATTATGGGGGGAAAGTGTTTATAGTACATGAGATACACATTATGTCACCATATTATTCCTCATAGCGGGTGACACTCTATGATGCTTTAGAGGTCATTTGTGGAGGTAAAAGATGGTATAGGGAGGCTGGTGTAGTTACTTTTGTTACCTTCATTGGTTGGACCCACACATTAATCCTCCTAGACTAATATCCAAAATTCCACTATATGCTTTTCATTTACTTGTTGTTATCTTTAGCTTTTACTTGGGGTGTGCTCTTTAGTTTCAGTATAGTTGGCGGTATGGGTGTCTTGTGCCATTTATTAAATATATATATTCAATATAGTGTTGGTAATGATGAATGACCCAACAATAGCCATAAGGGGATATTGTTAGAAACTGGGACAATGTTAGGGTCATAAATTTTATCTTCAAATGTTTTTTCCTTATCCTTTAATTTTCAGTTTTGAGTAGTTGAGCCTATGAAAACTGCTGATGTCATAGCCTCCAGATCATTGTGTGGCATCTTTGAGTTTATTGCATGAAGGGTTCATTCAAATCCTGAAATGGTTTCAGTCAATGAGAGTCATTTTTGCATATGTTTATACAATCAAGGCGTGCTTCCTTTTATTCCACGTCCTATTTTGCCCATTTCCCTTACATTTATGTCCTTTCATATATAACTTACATCCCACTCCCTTTCCCACCTATCATTCATATTACATTTCTTTCACTCCAATTTCATTTTAAACCCATCCCCGCATAAGACCACTACTTTCCCATACTCACACCATGTATGACCCTTATGCATAATACACAACCCCCCATACCTAAGAGACACTATATACATAATGCTTCAATGTTTCCCCATACTCCTACGCTCATGCCAAATCAAGTGGAGCGCTCTAAGTCCTCAATACAAATTATTGCACTACAAGACAAAGAACATGGGTTAATTCAAATGGCTATGCTACCTTAATCTTATGCATTGTACATTCACTGTGTTAATCCCTAGACATATCATCCATAAAGGAAACCATAAGTCGAACACGCGTTAGTAGTTGGCAAGAAAGCAGGTCACACTCGCTATGGGAATCTACTATGAAATCCCTCTTTTCTCTTCGAAGTGTTGCACAAATACTCTATTTCAGTCACCATTCTTTAGAACGGTTTCTAACCACATAGAGGATAAATTTTGGAAACTAAAAGATTTTTTTCTCAAAGATAGTCCAAATAATGATAACGTATTCCATTTTTTTTACGTGTGTAATAGATCAAGAGTTTCGAATGCATATTCAAATCTCATTTTTTGCAATTCGTAAATTTCTTATTTTAAGTCATTGTTTTGCAGAGCATTCATTTTTTGCAATTCGTAAATTTCTTGTTTTAAGTCATTGTTTTGCAGAGCATTTTCTAGCAATTTGAGGAAGATTTTGGAGAAATTGAGAGAGATTTATCTTCAAAAAAGTATCATCTATAATAACCTCCTTCAGGTTTTACATAGGTATTAATGTTTTTGAGATATACCCAAAACATTGGCCTGTTGTACACATATTACGCAATTACTACGCAGTTGCTGCACATAGGCCTTCACAAGTTTATGGAGGGTGCCAACTATCTTAGATTGAGTGGAATGAGGTGTTTCTCAATTGGGATCTAGGTTAGACAACCATTCACTAGCCATGTGCCACCCTTGGGATAAAAATGTGCTCCCACCTAGTCGTTGCACATTTAACAACCAGTTGTTCGTGATTTTTCTGTTTTAATTTATCTAAGAGAGTATGGTTAAAAGATAGGAATGATTTTTAGAGTTTTTTTTGTGTATGACAATAAATTGAAAAAAAATTCAAATATTTTTTTATCGTTTGAGGAAAAATACTCGAAACACGAAAATATTTTCTCCTTTTCGTTTAATTTGGTCTACTATATGGATCAAAGATGCATTGCATCTAGACACATTTTTACTTGTTGTTGTATCCTACTTAAATTGGAAAAATATATGGAATAGGTCGTTGTTGGTTGGAGACTATTGTGAACTAGTTTTCAAAGTTAATGTGACTCTAATCGATATTTTATGAGTAAAATGATTATGGATTGAGGGTTTTCCAGTTATTGTTCATAAGGATACTTATGGTATGATATTTTGGAGTTCTCATTCTCTATGTATAAGTTATTATGTTTATTCTTCTCTATAGTTTTCATAGTTTATGGCTATAATGACTTTAGTTGAGTTAGAATTCAGCTTTAAAAGGATCTAAACCAGCTATGTCAGTATTTTAGTTCCAAATATAATATCTTATGCATGTATACTTTATTACTTCTTCTTAATTTACTTGTCATATATGGGCAATATATGCATTTCCTCTTGTTATGTTATATGTGAATAGGGAATATCCTTTTCTTATTCTCCTCTATACTCAAAGTACATACCTGATAAGCCTTTCTGAATGTTATTGGATGTTACATGCATAAGTATGGTGGTATAGTAAATCAGATGATCACATGTGTTCATCTTCTTTTAACCATTCATATTACAATAAATTTTTAAACCCTTTTCAGATATGGTCTCTGTAAATATTTTTGTTTCAAAGTCTCTCACCTTTAAGCTTTTTCAAGTGAGGAGGCCCCATCAGGTTGGAAAAGACTAGTCTCTCAACCCAAAGCAGTTTATGGTTACATTTGTGAATCTACCCTCAGCTTAGTGGAATTCACAAAGTGCTAACATAGTGGCTTTGTTGTGCGGGAGCGAAATGTTTCATCTTCTCGAGGAAAGATTTTCAAAGTTTCATGTTTGGTTGTTGATGGTGGACTTCAGTCAAACATAGGAAGGTTGAACCATTCACATGGACTACTAACTATAATAATATATATATTATATAATAATATATATATATAGTATAATTAATATATATATATATATATATAAATATATATATTGATAGATATTCTATACTATATCTATATCTAATAGTCTATATCTATATCTATATCTATATAATTATATATATAAATATATATATATATATAGTATAATAAACTATATATATATATATATAATAGATATTATATGACACTTGGATCCACGGAATTTCAAATGAGTTTTAGAGAAGAATGAGCTCTTTCCGCAGAAGCATGAGAGAAGAACGTGTGAGAGTGAGGCACTTCAACTTGAATTTTTTGTAGGATATAATTTTTTGTTGTATTAATTGCCTCCTGTTTTTTCCTGAGAATATCAAAGGGGTTTTCTTTTATCTATTAAACCCGATTGTAGACTGTAAATATGCACATGAGTCTTCTTTGAGAGATGTACATAATTCTCCTAAAGTTTCAAGTTTATCTCCAGTTTGTAAGAGTTGTCTTGAACAAGTTCCAATTGATAACCATAGCCTACTTAATACAATTTCCTTTCAGAAATGAGTCTTGTTTGCTACCTGGTATGCCCCATTATATCTGATAGCCCCTTTGAATGAATTACCACAAAATTATGGGCAAAATTTGAATAAATTTGATAGTACACACAAAGTCACAACATGACACCATGTAAAAATAATTGTTGATCTTATGGATCTGGAGGAAGTTGATTATGAGGATGTGAAATTAAGTTTGTTTTCTCAAAGCCTCATTGGAGAAGTGAGGACGTGGTGTAAAAACTTGGTAGCTAGAAGTATTCTTTCTTTCCAATAGTTTGAACATATTTTCATTGAAAGATGGGAGGTCAAATTGAACCCTTTTTAGATTATGGATGAGTATTAGAACCTAAAGAGCCAACCTGGTGAGACAACCCTCAACTAGATTTAATAGAGTTTCTAATGCCATACCTTTAGATATGAAACCTCCTCCGGCATTGGCTATGCTTCATTTTTTAGATGGTTTTAAGGCTGACATTTCTTATTAGCTTAGAGAGAGGAACACTACCACTTTCTAGGACATGTAAAAAGTTGTGGTTGATGTGGAAACCAATTTGTTGGTAAAAAGGGAATGTATGGAAGCTGAAAGGAAGGAAGCAATGAAGGAGGAGTTTTCTCCATTGTCGGACAATAAGCTAGACGTAGTAATAAAAACCATGGAAAGGATGATGGAAACATTAACCTTGTAAAATGAACCTGTTGTAAGAAAACAACGAAGAAAGCCTCCTTGTCAAGCAAAAAAGATAGACAAATGAGAGATTGGTTATTTTCCTCACTAGGATTTAGACACTAATTGTTTTATTTTTCTTTTGGAGATAGTCCTAAAGGATAACCAGTACTATGCACTCAATAAGATGATGCTAAAACCCATTAGTTTGAAGAAAGCAGTCAGCTTGCATGTGTCAACAAATAAATAATATGATCAAAGTATTGAATGAGGTGAGCAATCTTATAGTTTTGAACATAAAGAAAACAATTATTTTTTCTGATGATAACTCTCTACCTTTATGTTATGCTACATTTGAATTGTTGAGAGACAATTATAAGATCACTAGGAAAGCAAAATAGAAAGTTGAAGGTAGCATAACTTGGCAGCAACCTTTAAATATAGTTGATGAATCCATTTCTTGTTGCATTGAAGACTCCTTCATCCAAATATTGCAGCAACCTTCTACCATTTTTTATACCTTATATCATTTTTTATCATTTTTTATAATACCTTTGCTTCGCAATGGATGTCGTCCAGAATGATCCACACACATCAGTATGAACTCGCGCTAAGATAGCCTTGCTTGATTATCTCAATCATGAAAGGAAGACATGGTGTATTATCCCAAGGTACAACCTTTGCATGTGTCAACTTGCTCAAGTTGACCTTTTGGAAGTCCTGTAGATATCTGTTGCATTTTCTTCAAAGCCCCATGATGCAAATGGGTCAATCGCCTATGTCATAACTCGCCAATGTCTTGGCTTTGCACCAATTTTGCTTTTGTACTCAATGTTGTACAATCATCTACCTCTAGTTTATAGAGATTCTTCACGTGAATCCCTATCCTCTTGGTCTAACCCATGGCTATGTGTCTTAGGAACACCTTTCCTTTACTGAGGACAACATCCTAGCCTTTGTCCTCCAACATTGCAAACGATACGAAGTTCTTCTTCAGCCTAGGCACATACTTCACATCTATCAAGGTGATAGGAACTCCATGCTCCCTCTCAAAAACAACTATGTCCACTCTTGAAACACTACACTTTCCATCGTCACCCATCTCTATGTGCATCTTGAGGTCTTTCTCCTCCAAGTTACTGAATAAACTTTTATAACTGATCATGTGGAATGAGGCTCCACTATCAATATACTAGACACAACCCATCATCGATGACACCATGCATGCGATGAGGGTAAAGTCCATTTCGAACTGAGAGGCTAATGCCTTACCTTCCGATCCTTCCGAGGATCCTTTCTTGGACTTCTTCGACTGGCAATTAGTCGCATAATGTCCCATCTCAATTTTGAAGTATGATGTGAATTCGATTTGCACCTGCAACCTTGAACTTCAAACTTTGAATTCTCTTCTCCGTATATTGTTCACAGCTTTGATAAACTCTGATTTGATACCATGTAGAAATTTTGCAAATTCTCTACAAATCTACCTCTAAGATCTACGTAGAAAATATGACTATAGATTAACCTGATAATGCAATATAACCAAAGAAAAATACTATAATCTACTTCTACTATCAATTTTTGGAAGCTTAAAGATTGAGCAATATCGAGATGAACACATATAACCAGAAGAAGAAGAATCAATGCACAATACACATGAAAATACTTTGGGGAAAGCCTTAGCTAAAAGCCCCACTATTTGTATTATCATTCAAGGTGGAAATACATAGTAATTATACAAAGCCTTAGCTCTCACAGCTAGTGAGCTCTCATTAGAATCCTCACAGATGCTCACAGGAAATCCTGGCTTCTCACAAGCCTTCTCCTATGCCCTCCAAGCTCCTATTTCGTTGTGTTGTTCCTAGTGGATGATTCTCACCTCACGAAGTGGAACACTGCTTTCACACACTGTCCGAACTATGCAATCCTCCAAGGAACCTTACCTTGACTGCATGCATGAGTTTCCTTTATAGAAAAACACATGGAACTAATAGTACAGTGTCCTTGACATTTAGCTCAACTAGGTCTTTCTCAGAATAGACACGTATGAGTTACTAATGAGGGAATCTTTAGTTATCTGGAGTACACCGGTTGAGTGCATGCATGCATCAACTAACTCATAACTCATAATTAGTTCCTCAAACAGTTTGGAACTAATTTAATCGGACTTAACTCAGTAAACTGAGCTAACTAATTATAGCTCAAATATAAGTCAATATTATCTCCTTAGTTAAATGATAATCTCCTTAATTTAAGGGATAGCTATTGCATGACTGCAGAAATACTTCTAACTTGAATTTCTCCAACTAATTAATCCATAATGAATTAATTGATTATTTCCAAGTAGCTGGTGAGTCTAAATTCAATTTTAATTCAAGAACAAATTAAAATTGGAATATTCTTGTTTCCACATTTCAACTTTAAGTTCCTTCAACATGTCCTCTACCTACTAAAAGGCTTGTCTAGTATTAACAACGAGAGGAACTACCCCCCTAGCCAGCTTAAACATGTATCCCTTTTTGATAGGGACAAAATGGATTTGATTAGAATTTAGGTTGTTTCTAAAAAAATCTAGGGAAAAAATTCTCATGGGCATGAAAGCACGCAAGCGGTATGGGGGAAGCTCTAACGCATAGATCCTAATCTTGGTGTAGTATAGAAACATGTAAAAATCACCCACCCTGTTATATTTACTAAGCTGAAGGATTTCATTTTTCTTGGGCGGGATCCTAGGAGGGGGAATATTTTTTATAATTTTGTAGGAAGTGGACATATAAGTGGAAATGAACTCTGAAAAACCCTCATTGTTTATTTTTTCTTTAGGAAACTATGTATATCAAACAAAAACTTTCTCTGCTTGTGAGAATCTATAATGCTAAGGCCCAAGTACTAAATTTTTTCTACATGAATATACAAGAAAAGATAGAACAATATGGAATAATATCTGAAATAGAAAGTAATAGGAAAATGGTTAAATTGGAACATTATGGACTCTGCAAGGAATGATGGTATGTCAAAGATGATGTCAGGTTGCATCATTGTGTGCAATAATCCTATGGAATCTTTGGTAACATTAGCAACTTCTTATTCCCTAAAAAGCAAGGCAATAATAGTTAAGATGGGTTGTACAGCTTTAGAAAACATGGAAATAAGGAATATATCTACAATGGGGAGTGTTTGATTACCAGGTGTTAAAATTAACTGTAGGAAAGCTTGTTGTTCTTCAACGGAGAACCCATTATAAGTATAGAAAAGGGTATCTTCTCTAAACCTATTAGGATTGGGGGATTTTTGGGTACATGAGGGCATTTTGAATTAATTATGGCATGACTTCCATAATCTTCTCTCAAGTGGAGGAAATTTAATAATTCCTCTCTTTAACATAGGAAGTTGTGATCAAAGAAATAAATTATCGAAAATCATATATTGTGGGAGTTGTTTGGTGATACAACCCTAACTCTATGACCTGAAATGGGTCTTTTCTTTTTAGGTGACAATCATACAAGTCAAAACGAAGGTCTGACAAGTGATAAGAGTAAGGTGGGTCATGGATTTCAACTTTTCTATCCATGAGAGGCTTGATTTATACATAGGGTTTTGCCTCTCGAGATTTGGTGGTTTTAGGCTTGGACTTTTTCATTTTAAGCATGAGGAGAATGATTAAGCAGAAAAGGATTGTAGGTTACCTCGTGATCAGAAGAAGTTAGATGTAGTGGCATTGAAAGAGCTATGCACTAGCTAAAGGTACAACAAAGGCTGCAAATAAGAGAAGCTGTGAGGAAACATCATTGGAAAGAAAAAAAATTGAACTCTAATAGCTAATATGTCATGGATGTATAGGCGAGGAACACAATGGAGTGATGAGTGGGGAGAGATGGAGGGAGACACATGGTAGAGAGATGTGGCTCCACCAGGTGGGACGAGAAGTGAGAGGGAGGGACCCTTGGCCCTACAAATATTGTGCTCGCCTATTGACGTTGGTGGCCTTTTGGTGCTTTGATGGTAGGTGTCGTCCCCACACTTCGACGAGGTGCTTGAATGGGGTTGGGAGTGGGGTTCGAGCCGCCAAAGTTGATCATGGCCATTGGTCGGTCGTATCTGCCAGGTTGACCTTGACCATTCCACAGGCTAGTTTTAGCTTATCCATCATGCTGGTTACCTCGTCAAAATGCTTCCAGGACTAGGAACTTGTAGGGCAGATGACGATCTGCTCAATAGTTTCTCATTGTCTAACTATTACACACATGATGCGGAGGTGGAGCCCCTTTCATTTGTCTTTTATGTTTTTCCTTTTTTGCAATGTTCTCTACATTTCTCCAATGTTTTTCCTTTATAATTGCTTCTATCCTTTTGGCTTGTAGACCAAAATCCTCTACAAATCAACATTGTTAAAGAACATATAGATCACAACAGGACCCTCAAGTTGAAATAGGTCCTCCTAATATGCATCTCACACTTATTCATTATCTTGGAACCTTCTACAAGAGTTGCTCAACTACGACCTCTCCTCGGTAGAAAGTCTAGGCTATCTACTTTCTAAAACAAGGGTCATGGATTCCTTTAAGGCTTCCCAAATAGGGCTCGCCCTCCGTGCAATTCCACATACCCTATTACCCTCACAAAAAGGAAGAAAAATCAAACAAATTGTTGCCAACTACCCATAATTGTTCTTAATCAATGTGGTCTGTTCTAGCTTCAATTTAGACCTATCAAAACGATTAAATGGCCCACAAATTATGATCTTCTAGTTTCCCATGCTTTGACCTAAGATTTGATACCATGTTGTTAAATTAAATAAAAACAACATCTTATATTATCATTATTCTGTACATGACATTTACTTGTGATATTAGTTCTTCTTTGATTATTATGCTTATGTTTTCCGTCATCAAATAAATGCAAAAACAATAGAAGATCATATAAACATGTGATATAGGCCCCAAGCTAGGGAAAAACCCCCCGAGAGGGAAAACCCAAAAGAAATTTTATTCTTATCGAATAAATTCAAAGGAGACTTCCAAGACCCAAAAACAAGACCCTTAGCATTCTCTCAAAACACATGATAACTTTACAAACATCCCAAGAGATATCCAAGGATAGAAAGCTATGAATTTTCCATGAACATGGACCTTTAGTCATCTTAGACCTGAGATAACCCTAGGTCTCTTGAAAAGGCAAATCCTTCCACCTTCACATTCCCTTGACTCTCTTCTTTCTTCCCATCACTCCTCCTCGAAACCGCATACCATAACTTTAGAAAAATGCGAGCTTATTATCTACCCAAACAGAGAGAGAAACCATCCTTTTTATAGCCTTTCATGTGGCTCCTTGAGCCTACATCAGGCCGACTCTAAACCTTACTTGACTTGTTTCCTTTGGAGTATATAGACTCTTCTAAAATACAATAATATTTTTCTTTCTCTTATACGAAAACCCGAAAGGGTATTTTACATTGTAATGATGACTTTTGACTCAAGACATATCCTATAAACATACAATGGACGCTTTGACCTATTGACCATAAACCGAAGCATGAAACCCATGCTTTATAAATAATTTTATTTTTTCATTTTCTTCATTCTTTTGATCAATACACAGATATTACATCATTACATGAGACAAATGATATTATGAAGACCCAAACTAGTTACATTCTTCAACACAAGTTAATTGAAAGAAATTAGTTGTAGTTTTATCGTGTTTCCATGAGAGAGTCACGTAGGATTACCAAATCACTCCCACCCTTGCTAGTTAATCTAGTTTTCATGCGAAGTCCAACCATTGGGTCCCCCACCACTTACATTGTGATTTATTCCCCTCAGGGGTTTCCTCCTATTTTTTTATTGTCTGCTATGCCCTATACGTTTTCCTCTACAACCTTCACAACTATTCACCCAACGAAACTCCATCATCAAACCCCTACTCTCATCGTATCGGTTATTGCAACCAATGCTCTACTTGCCATCAGTGCATCCATTGTTGTAGGAAGAAGTATTGCAGCTAGTGTAACTACATCTATAGTGGTTGCATCTTCCCTAGCTAGTGTAACTACATCTATAGTGGTTGCATCTTCCCTAGCCCCATCATTTCCTTGGAAGAGGTTACTCGCCATGTGCTCCACCCCTTAGCCACGAAGGAAAATCATCTCCATTGCCTTTAATTCTCATCCTTAGACTAAATATTTGATCAAAATCTTATAAAAACAAGATTTAAATTGATTGTGTATATATTTTGATTCTTTTTTCAGTTAATTGATTTTTATAAGTATTTTATAATCTTGGAAAAAAGAGGACAACCTACACCATTTACATTCACATGTAAAGTGACATTTTATGTGAATTCTAATTACATTGATTGACTATATTGACGGATTGAACTATGGGAAAAATGAACTAATATGCTGTTATTTCCTTTCATAACGTCTAGAGCCATAAATTTTATAAACCTTATACAGTCAAATATAAATAATAATATTCCTTTCCTTGAGAATATAAATTATTCTAAAAATTTATTAATACTGATTTTAAATGAAATAATATGGCAATTTAGATCATTAATCTTCATCATTCCTTCAATTCCCTCAGTTGAGAAAGCCCAAATAAAATTAAAGGCCATCTTCGTACCTATTAGTTCATCAGTATTATGAGTGCCAAATCAATACCAATAAGCCAGACTTACCGCAGATGACTGAAACTTGTTAGTCGGTCCTTTCTTTTCGCAGTTGCTGGACCGTCGAATCAAACCTTTGATCATCGCACGAGCTCTGGCAGAGTAGATATGTACTCGATATGAGATCCTTGCAGCCAGAGCAATCTCGATCAGCACCCTAGCCAAGAGGTCTTGAGATCAACCCACGTTTAGTGTCATTATATTCTGTCGAGTTGATCGGCTGGGTTTCATTTTCAGAAAACCTATTTGGAAAACCAGGATAATCAGAATTGTGATTCGGAGAAGCAAAATTTGATAGCCGTAGCGTACCTGTTCAGAGAATTGATTTCACTGTCCGCTAGGTGTTACAGTTTGGTTTTGATTCAGTTCAGTTTAATTGGAACTTTCTCCAGAATTTTATTGGTGTTTATTTTCTTGTCTTCTAGGTAGTTTATTTAACTAATTTTGAACGATGAGAAGAGCCTTTATCCCTTTCTAATTTTTAGTTAATTCTGTTTATTTCGGCCTCTGCCTTCTTTGTCGGCGTCGCTGCACCCTCAGCGACGCCATTTTTTTCCATGTTCAAAAGTCTCCTAAAGTGAATTCATTGAATGAACTTGGATGAGCTAGCTCCTGCTGGGGTCTAGTCAAGAAAAATCCTTGCATAGACTGCATGGAAACAAAGGATTTGTCAGAAGATAACTCTCTGGTATATAATTTGCTCTTAAAGGGACTTCGTGTTCTTCCATCTGAGGAAACGGAGAACGATCAGTAGAAAGAGATCAACGCTATCGTTTGTCCTTTCGAAGTACGTATGCAAGAATCGAAAGCAAAACTTATCCTGTGTACGGAAAGGAGGATATTGGGTACTTGCAGGCAGGATTGATAAGATGATCTGTCTGGTAGATTGTACTGTAATAGAAGTTACAGAGAGTTCTACGTGAGTGAGTGACACACAATTTCTCGTGCCGTGGATGAGTACAGATTCAGATCGAGTCCAGAAATGATGAAGATTGGTGAACAATATCAACAAATATTGCAATCGAGATCATTTGGCTCGTGATCGTCTTGTTCATGTGGTTGCAGGCCATCATTAGTTGTTGGTGGCTATAATGATGACGTAGTTTGTGATCCCGACCGGCCATCATTTCTTTTTTTTGGATTTCAGATTTTCGTGAAGAAAAGTGGACTCCATGGATCCCCTTGCTGTGTGCAATCATCATGAGGGTTCCTCTTTCTAAATATTTGTGCATAATCTCTCTCCACATTGTCTCGCTGGGCATAATAATTTGTTCTCTCATTCTTTCTTTTGTATTATGTCACACACAGTGTCATAATTTACATCCGTGACGACTAAAAACATCATCATGTCCACATTCATCTGCTATACTTTGATTATTTTAAATCAATTTCAGTCTTATCGTTTTGTTTCGAAGGAATCTAGTAATAGGCTCGTTGTTTTCTGTTTTTATTTGGCGTGCTAAATCACACAACAATCAATCATCCCTAATTTCTCAAGTGACTGTGACGGCCATCCAGAGCAACTTGAATGAGGAGGACCCTCATAATGTGATGTGGATTACCCATTAAAAATTTCATGGTATGTTATTTTTACCTTGAGAGTTATAGGGCTAATCAAGTGGGCTTTGCAATACGAAAGTGGGTTTCTCAATACCATTGTCATTATGACATGGTGGGGTTCGTATTTTGTAAAGATTCTGTAAGAGGTTGCAATATCCAATATTGATTTCGTAACGGTTTTCCAATATTAATTTGGCAAATTTTTTGTGCGGTTGGAGAAATTTTTCACTAAAAGGAAATAGGAGTTGTTTTTAGTGTGTTATTTTGAAATTTTTTATGGTAGGATTTGCGAGTTTAATTTCTTAAAAATTTTTAGGAATTTATTGAAATTACAAGTTTGATGAGTAATTGTGTTTCCAGGTTGCTTAATCCATATATATATAGGCAAAAAACTAGTTTAAATAACACAAATCAAGATTTCACCTCAATTTTTTCAGCCAAATTCCTGCAGAGGAAAGCCTAAAAAGTCTCACTAAACACAACTCCTAATCAAATACAATTTTAAATATATAAATGAATTTTTATTATTCAAATACATTTTAAATATATAAATAAATTTAGATTTTAGAAAAATATTGGATATCTTAATTTTACAGATTAAGCAACTTAAAAATGTCTTAAAAATATATTTAGTATTTTAGAAAAATATTGGATATCTTAATTTTACAGATTAAGCAACTTAAAAATGTCTTAAAAACTACAAAACAAATGAAATAAACAATTTTTACATTTATACAAATGTGGGATGAATTTGTTCATAAATAAATTACGTCACAAAATTTTAACAGCAATGATAAAGTTTCAGAATTTTCATTTTACAAAATTATAATATTGTAAAATATGTTAAAAAATTAAAATATTATGAAATTTATAAAAAAAAAAAAAAAATATTTTAAAAAGTTGTAATACAATAAAAGAAAAAAAATATAATAAAAAAAAAATAAATTATTAGTTTTATTATATAGTTTCAATTCTTCATAATAATAATTATAATTCAAAAAACTTTGTATTTCACGATCAAATGCATATACTTTGTAATGTATAAATTTATAAAGAGATAAAATGCTTTGAGTATCCAAATATAAGAGAGGAAAAGGATAAATATGCACGATCAAGTGCATATACTTTGTAATGTTATAAAATTTCACGATCAGAATGCATATACTTTGTAATGTTATAAAATTTATAAAGAGGATAAATATGCTTGATGGTATGATAAAGTTTATAAGGTTGTGGTTGGATGTAGCATAAATATATTTCATGGTATTATAAGGTTTTTAGAGTTATAATGTTGGATATAATGGTTAATGATAAGTGGAGGAAAGAGTTGTATGATTGAATTCATTGGGTTATGATAAGTTTTTTAAGTTAAATTTATATTGTTATATAGATTAGATTAGATTATATTAGATTTATTATTATTATGGTTTAAAATTTGATTGACTTTAAAATTGGTTACTTAGATATTTATAATTAAGAATACCATCATAGTATATTTTGCTCAAACAACAACAAAAATTGTGTGATGTTGGATTGCATAGTAAAATAAGATAATCGTAGAAATAAATAACATAAATTTATAAATTGGAAGAAGTCACAGCAGTAGGATCATGTGTGTTGGTACTGACGACAAGAGCAGAGAGCTTCAACTTGCTTTAGATATGGCTTTCAAGATGAACCAAACGAGCATCCAAGTTGGCCAAGCATGTACAATTAGATCGTTGCACCTAGTTAATCTCGTTCATGGACAAGATGATTTTATTCCAGTCTTCATGCTTCTCTTTAAAGACATGTTCCAAAAGAGTTTTCATGTGCCAATCGAGGGTGATGGAATTCAGGTATTGATTTTGTCTTTCCTTCAAATGACTTGGGTTAGGGACCTAGTTGGACACCTCTTCTATAATCTCAAAATCAACATAGGTGTGGCACCCATTTGTGGTTCTTGTTTTAAGCTAGTGAATTTCCTCTCAAATATGTTGAGGAGTAACGAAGTAGAAGATTGCGACATTTTCCTGAGCTTGGGCAGGGCTTGTGGCCATCTTTGCAAACCTTGTCTACCATCGCCCCTACCACCTCCACCTTTGCAATTGTGCATGCATTGGTGAGGCATTGTAAACCAACCGAGTCAGAGATAAACATGGTTGCAGATACCCACCAAGTTCAGAGAGGAGAGAGGGAGAAAGGAAACAAGGGAAAGGTGAATCCAACCCATAGACAAAGGGAAAAGTACCATAGGTTCCAAAAATAGCCACCATGAAAGTTCACCCACATAGTAGATAATAGGAAGGTGTAGGATGCAAAAAAACGTTAGAGGGATTAAAGCACCATCCAAGAACCACACATAAAAAGAGGGGGAAAAATAACAAGAACCAATAAGAAGGCCAAATACCCGAAGAACATTTTCTTAGGATGCCAAAGTAGATGAAAAAACAAGCATTGCACATAGGGAAACACTGCGAATTGACTTTAAATCCTGAGCTAACTAAGTTTGTTGAATTTTGAAACTTGAACATGTTGGATAAACAACTGCAAACTCAATACCATGACCTGAAACCTTAAATAAGCCTTTGTAACTACACATTAATGAAATTGCAATGACTAGCATGCAATCCCAATACATTGCTTCTACTTCCCTTGAAACAAGAAATTCATTTTTAGAGAAATGCCAAAAATCATGCAGAAGTTCAATAGTCATTCCACTAAGGACTAGCTTTACACCTAAAAATGTGTAAGTGAAAACTCCCACGAGTAGTGGGTGAGGACTTATCTAGGCCAATGATGCTCTAAAACTAGAGGCAAGTTACTGAGACATAGAGAAAAGATGGAGATCACATGATTGATTTGTTGATATACCTTCTAACTCTAGTCTAGGACTGACGAACTTCTAAGAAAATAATCCCACTAGTGGTGAGGAGGGCTACTTGGACCAAGATAAGTACAAACCATCTAATAATCTATGCACAAGACAAACAAGTGTATGAAGGTTTTCCATCATAAAGGATTGTTGTTAATCTCACATGTGCTATGTGCAGTGAGCACACCAGGCCACCCCCTATTAAATGCCATGGGAAGTGGCAAGGTGGCAAGCATGCACCAAACTCCCTTGCCACTTGGCTTGTTACCCTGATCAAGGAGTTATGATAAGTTTTGTAAAACATAAAGTAAAAATAAAACTTAGGTATTTCATGATGACATGGCATATACTTTGCAATAGCATAAAATTTGTGAAGAGGATAAATATACTTCTCAGTGTTGTAAAACATTTAAAACAAGGATAAATATTCTTCATCATATCATAAAGTTTTTAAAGGTTGTAGTTGGAAGTAGTAGAAATATATTTTATGATATATAAATTTTTTATCACTATAAAGTTAGATGTAGTAGTTGTTGGCGAGTGGAATTAATATAACAAGAGGGATATATGCACAACAACATAGTCCCTACCTCTTTTGGTAGCTAACAGTAAGAATGGCTAAGGAAGTATTTGAAAATAACTTTTTGTATGTGTGAGCACATTACATTTCTGCTTGTTGGAACAAATACTGGCTAAGGAGTTATTTATTTGTTTACACAATAATAATAATTACACAATGTTTTAGAGTTAATATTAGTAAACAATCAAATGATGTCCAGATTACATATTGATTCGATCAATAAAAATGTTTGAAGATCTTACATGTACCAGTAATGCATATTTTGTTTTTCATAAGATTAAACCTTCATTAATTTTATAATATGTGTTAATATGCACCACAAAAGGTCAATTGAATTTATGTGATATTTCACAAAAACATTCTTGTAGAATGGGAAAATATCTATGTCAAATAATGTGAAAATTGATGCTTAACCATTTTTGCAAGATGGAAGTGTGTGGAAGAAGTGTGTGGTATGAAAAATGTGTGCATCAGTGCAAAAGTGGGTGCATAATGGTTCTCCTACACATATCACTCTTCACACATCCTTTATTTAGTCACTAAAAATTTAAAAGTTTCCCACATATCGAGTCAAGTTACAAAATTAGTTCTAGAATGTGAACTCAAAATTAGTTTTAAAATTATGATATTAGTTCTAAAATTTTATCTTTTAAGCATAGCGTGAAACAAGAGAAAATTAAATTATGATTTATTTAAAACTGAAATTAAACTATGGCAAAGTAGTGTTTTGTGGTGTGGAAGCCTTGTTTAAATGCTTGTTAAACCTATCATTCAATGTAAGTTGAAATGATTTTTTGTGCATGATGGCACTTTAGGTAGTGCAATATACTTCCATGAGTACTGGATGTAAATCCCTTTGTACATTCCTTATTTTTTTACAATTAGTAATCATTACATAGTGCTTCAGAGTAAATACTAGTAAGCATTAGAACAATGGCTTGATTATAGGTTGATTAGCCTAATGAATGTCAAAAAGACTTCATTCACATCATGAGAGGTTCATTGAGTTTATGTGACATTTTTCCAAAGAGTTATTACAAAATGAGAAAATTTGTATACCAAATAACATGAAAATTCACATTTTGATATTTAAATTAACCTTAGTTGGAAGTAGCCATTATGGAAACTATTGATGCAAAGTGATGACTTATCACCCAAAACAAGGAAACATGGCAATTGCAATATATGATTTATGGATGTTGATCTCGCAAATATAAGTAACACGTGGCAGTATAACACAGTAGCCACATGAGACTCAGTGATTTGTTTTTCAGTGTGAATTCATAGTGTATCATTTAGATATAGAGGAGAGTGTGGCCTAACATAATCCATAAGATAGATATCTTTATTTCATTTAACGAAATCATTAATGTAGGACCTCTTTCGGTTAACACATTTCCTTGTTACAGGGACTAGTGCATAAATGTTTAAGGAGGTTTGGGAATCAATTTTTTTCTTTTTTGAACATGGATTTTTATACATGGAAACACCTCCCATTTCAGTAACTTGTTACGATGGATACTAGTTACATAGCCCTCTACACCTTCTTGATTTATTTACAACTAGTAATCATTAAAAAATGTTTTAGAGTAAAAGCCATTAAGCATTCAAGCAATCCCTTGATTAGTCCATGTCCATTTTTGGTTTACATCTATTACTATCATAGGGGTTACATGAAATGATCTTATCTATAACAATTGTGCACATAAATAACTACAATATCTTATTATAAAGCACTGAAGTGGCATATAATGGAGGTCATATCATGCTTAAATAGAATTAAAGACCACATCTATTCAACAAAGTGTCTTGTGTGAGACATCCTTTTAGATCTTAATGGAAATTACTATTGAAATCATAAGAATTTATACCAGAGTAATGGTGAAATGATCATGTGTTCAAGGCTTAAGTGAATGAAAATATATTAATTTTACTAATGGTTCTTTGTGAATGTTGCATATTTCTCACATTTCTTTGTTCATGCTACAAACTTCTCACATTTCTATGGTGTTTATGGAAAAGAAATTGAAAAATAAGATAAATAAGCTCAAAGGTATAGAACAAACTTAGAGAAAATATGCTAACACGTGTTTTTACTATTACCATTGTATTGATAGAAACAATTAGTCCTAAGAAGAAATTGTAACATATCCCTCTCATCTTATGTTGTCTAGGTCAAAATGAATGAAAGAACACAAGCCAAGGAATATGGACTCTTGAACATAATCCACAAGTGAAATGAAAGAAGAAGCTTAAGTATTCTTCTTTCAGTGTTGCAAGAAGAAGCATTGGAAAATATACATAAGTGAATAAACCCATAATATTTACAACACCAATTTCCAAAGTTTGTCACATAAAAAGCTATGAAATAATAATCTCAATTGAAATCCCTAAGAAACTCATATCTTATAGATGTACTCTCTATGGAAAGATCATTTAATATACTCTTCGTCTTATCTTCTCAGTCATCAGCTTGTCGTGAATGAGGAAGTGAAGAATAAAATAGACTTTATTATGGAATAGGAAAAGAGATAAGTGACTATTATAGCAGCTTATTCAATACTCAAAGCTAGCAGTCATAAAAGGTAACACATTACATAATGGGGTGACAAGAAATCTAGAATTTCTTTTAAGGAATATGTAATTATGAGTAAGGTCAAAGAGTGAATCCAAAATTTTTGGTTGCTTAGGTTTGTATATAATAAGTTATTTTTTAAAGATAAATAAAGAAAGAAATAAAAATATGAGAAAAAGTTTCAAAACCATGGTAATCATGGTGATGGCCTCAGGAACATTGTCGTAAATGCTACTTGGAAATACATATATCTGGCATACCGACTATTTACAAAAAATCACATGGAATGTAATAAAGCATCAAATTTATCATGATCAATATAGTATGAATGTTTAATATTTACATGACATTATTCAATAACAAACTTTGTCCAAATATCATCAATTATGGCCTTGGATCTTGGAAAATAATTATTTTCTATTTCTTGTAATTTCTTTGATAGCATGTAATATAGTTATTGTATACTAATTTTAGTATATGAATTTATGTCAATATTGAAATTTGTAACGATTATAAAATATTATAATTACAAATTAGTTTTACTTTCACCATTGGAATTGTTTCAATAAATATTGAAACAAAGCTCAGCAGTGCAACATATAGATTTATCATGCATATTTTCTCTTGCAAAAAGATACCTGATAAAACAAGTGCATTTATGTTTACTAGAAATATTCATTTAAGAGCTGACTCTACTAAGTGAATGCTCCATCCGCTTACAATGTCAAAAAAGGGGGAGGGGGGAGTCCACACTCCGTGTTTCATTCTTGGTTATATTGAAATAATCAAACTACATAATTCATTTCATGCCATATGTATGACTTTTACTGATTGTGGTTGGGAGAAGGCACCTATGTGACATCATGTGAGGGGGCAGGAAACACTTGTAGTTCCCCCTCACAGTTCTTGTTGTCCCTGTAAATCATTATTGATTCACACACACAATGAATGGTGGATATTCCAAATTGGGTTATAAAATTAAAGGGTGTTTAATCCCACCAAACTACCTAGTTTATAATGTGACTCCCATCACTTGAATTATATGATTCTACTCAATTGGATGTTAGGCTCCTTTGAGACTTTTTCAAAACCATCATTTCCAACGCTTGATATCACCTCCTCTGTTGTTTTTGTTTTTTTTCCAAACTTCCCACATCAACATTTGTTAGATTTAGGGTCTTCTCGAATAACATGGGAATATTGAAAACATGTTCTAGTGGCTACAACACCCTCCAAAATTTTGGTCCACATCCAAATTTTAGAGCCTTCCTTGGTTTTTCCCCTTGATGGTCACAAACACTCGGGCTCATCCCATGAGCTCTTTTCGAGTTTTCACACCCTCTTTCTTGATCGACCACTAGTTCCCTTTTGGCATGTTGATTGTTATGTCATGCTCCCAAGTTTGTTCTAGCAATTGTGAAAGTTTGTCTTTGTGTGTATGAATAGTTTTCACTCTTTTGACATCAGTCACACTCACACACAAAGTTGTAAACACTATCGCACAAGTATTGTCATGGTCATTCAAAGACATATCTCAACTTTCATGCTTGTTTCTCTTAACCTTTGAGTCAGTCTCATTGAGCACATGTTCTCTTATTGGTTTGAGGTGTCTTGATGTTGAGTCATGCTATATGTGTGATAACATTTTTATGTATGTATGAGTACACTTATTTTCACACTTAGTCAATTTTCCTGAAAATTTGTCGATCGGACAATCCTCCCTCAACAGAAGGTCTAGACCCAATCTCAGTGACCTTCCACTATTGCCAAGAACTGTGTAGAGCTTGAGGTTGTACTCTAGGTAGCCTACACTACGAAATTCTAGGGATGAGCAAGTTGACTATCTCCCAGAACTACGCAAAATGTTTCCAAGAACCTGATCCATTCGGTGCTTCCCACAAGACCTCCCATTAAGTCTCCCAATGGTCAAATGAAAAAATTGACTTGAGTTGTGACCCAGGGCTCTATTGATCTCCAAAATTTCACAAAACTTATCCAACCTAACTGCCTTTTACTGCATGGAGAAACTACACAGACATGTGGGACAGGCCTCTGCTTCCTATCACCACATTGTCCCGAGAAATTGCACAGATTTGTCATGCAAGATTCCCTGTTGGCCAGCTCTAGAATCATCCCAGGAATTGTGCATAGTTGTTTGTCACTTTTCCTTGTTTCTAGCTCTGCAACCATCCCAGAATGTTATAGCTATGATACCACTTGTTATAGATTTATTCTAAAAAATATATGAAAATAATACCAATATACCCAATAACTACAAATAATCACAAAAAATATCAAGATTTGAATATAGATAGAATGCTTCTCTTTATTATCAAACCCTTAAGGTAGGGCAACACCATACATTCACTCTTTAAGGAAGGAGAACACTCCACAAGCCATATGTCTGTTCATACAATAATCCTTGACATCTCTCAATGGGGAGTCTCTAGTCTCTATATAAGCCTCATACATATAATACCATGGGTCATTACCATGGTTCTCTCAATACCATTTATCTAATACCATGGGCCCATTACATTATTACTAACTGCTTGTGGTCCCTTACATGATACGTGTTAACCACCTTATTTATTACTATGGCCCATCCCAGTATTACATTATTCGCTTGGGTACCTCCCTTTGTACCTGTAGTATACCTAGCAAGGATAATATGGAGTACAAAGGAAGTTACCCAAGGGAATAATGTAATAATGGGATGGGCCATAGTAATAAATAGGGTGTTTAACCCGTATCATGTAAGGGACCACAAGTAGTTAGTAATAATGTAATGGGCCCATTGTATTAGATAGATGGTATTGAGGGAACCATGTTAATGACCCATGGTTTGTATGTATGAGGCCTATATAGAAGCTAGAGACTCCCCATTGAGAGATATCAAGGATTATTGTATTAATAGGCATATGGCTTGTGGAATGTTCTTCTTCCTTAAAGAGTGAATGTATGGCGTTTCCCTACCTTAAGGGTTTGATAATAAAGAGAAGCATTCTATCTATATTCAGTTGTTATTTCTTGGGTATATTTGTATTGTCTTATATTTTCATATGAGAGATATAACAGTACCCCATATTACCCCCCCTAGGTGTACTACATTCCACCCCCTTAACATGTTTCATCCCCGAAACATGGGAATAACAAAAATAATAAGATCTACTCAAAAGAGTAGTCCACTGGTACCATGCACGTGCATCTAGCCATCCAAGAGAAAGGTGAACTCTTTATCTAGCTGGTGCCTCACTTGGTTGAGATGGAAGTTGACCCTGGTGTCCCTTCTATGTTGATGTGTAGTAAGTGGATCATTACATCTCTCTATCTATCATGTGGGGCTTGTTGTCCTTGTGGCTAATTGGTTTCCATCTTGTTAGTTGTTTTCTTGTCGGGTGATGTGGGTGATGATACGTTTAAGTTTTAACCCACTGCGTCTTGTTCTTTAATTCACCCCTAACTGGAGCCTGACTGTCATCTGGTGCATTTTTTGGTGCCTGCTGTGGTGTCTTTTCTTCCAATATTACTTCAACCACCGAGCCCTCATCTGATGTATCAGCACCTATAATCTTTTCTCCTTCAGCCTCTGTTTGTGTTTGATTATCGATCATCAAAGACTCACCATCTGATGTGTAAGTTACATTAGATCTTTGTGCTACTACCTCCTTAGTCTTTCTGTGTGGATTAATGGAAATATCCTGCAATATAATTTTCTTCTTTTTATATCAGAGCTTTAGGCATTTCTTCTGTACATTAATATTTATAGTACCCATGGATTCCATCCAAGGATATCCCAAAACAAAATCCATGTTATCCATATCTGAAGTATAAAAATCACCATGCAACACATGTTTATCCATAGAAAGCTTCAAATATTTATAAACTTGAACATCCTCATCATCAACCTATGTGTTTTCAATGTGTTTGGCTGGAACTTGCAATCTTTTGCCAAATTAACATTGATTAATTATGCTTGCAGCTAGGATTTATAGACACAATCATCTTCTCCTTCTGAATCAATTCATGAACCTGCAATAATGAGACACCAGTATAAAATAACCCCTTACATGTCTCATTCTCCTTTTCTCTAGCACGAGACCATTTGTCTAAAATGACTCTTTCAAATTCAGCATCTGAAAGTTTGGTCAACTGCTTGTTGTCAAGTAAGAACCACCATTTGGTAGCTTCATCTTTGAAACCAAGCCACAATGAAACCTTCCAAAGTGTCCCATATGTGAAATTTTTTCTGTATATGAATTTTTCAATAGTAGGGTTATCATCTTTCCCTGTAAAATTAAAAACCACCATGAAGAGTGTTTTGAAAAAAATTCACTTACTTGGCGAAAATTTGAAATGGCCACAATTCCATCAATATTGCTCAGAATCCCTATTATGACCTGTTTTTAGAAATGGAACAACCATTCTGCATCTTCTAATATGGTAGAAATCCTGATCTAGGCACTGGAATTGCAGATCCGCACTACAACTGTCCTGCTGTCACAAAAGAAAATTGTTGAAAAATAGTTGATTTTAAATCAACGATATCTCCCTCATCCGGACCCCAATTCAACTGATTTTTTTTTTTTTTTTTAACTTGGGTATTTTTTCACAAAAAATCCAAATCTACAATTATATTTTGTAGATTTTGCACTATAAAATACAAATCTGTGCCACAAACTTGCTACCCCGAAAAAAAATGTCTACAACCCAACTGATTTTTAAATCAGCAATATCTCCCTCATCTGGACTCTGATTTGGCTGATTTTTTCTTTTAATTGCATATATTTTCAAAAATAATCCATATCGGTAATTATATTTTTTAGATTTTGCACCAAAACATACAGATCTGATTTGCAAACTCGCCGACCAAAAAAACAATTCCTACAAAAATAAAAATAAAAATAAAAAAATATTTTCTCCACCTTGCCCAAGAAAGAGCTCTAATACCAGTTGTTATAGCTCTAGTACCAGCTTTTATAGATCTGTTCAAAAAATATATGAAAATAAAACCAATATACGTAATAACTACAAATAATCACCAAAAATAATAAGATCTGAATATAGATAGATTACTTATCTTTATTATCAAACCCTTAAGGTAGGGGAACACCATACATTCACTCTTTAAGGAAGAAGAACACTCGACAAGCCATATGCCTATTCATTCAATAATCCTTGATATCTCTCAATGGGGAGTCTCTAGCTTCTATATAGGCCTCATACATACAAACCATGCGTCATTACCATGGTTCCCTCAATGCCATCTATCTAATACAATGGGCCCATTAGATTATTACTACCTACTTGTGGTCCCTTACATGATACGAGTTTACCACCTTATTTATTACTATGCCCCATCCTATTATTACATTATTCCCTTGGGTACCTCCCTTTGTACCGCATATTATCCCCCATAGGTATACTACACAGGAACTGCGCAGATCTGTCACGCAAGTTTCCTTATTAGCCCGCTCTGCTCTCACTCAGAAAATTGTGCAGATCTTGTTGTCACCTGCCCTTCTATCCTGCTTTTTAATCATCCCAGAAATTGCGTAGTTATGTCCAAGCCCCTAATGTCTCCCAGGATTGCACAATTTTGACCAGCAGCACCTGCAGCCCAATCTTGTCCTCCTCTGGAAAGTTGTGCAGATTTTTCTACTAGTGCCTCCTATTTCCTACACTGTCTTCACTAGCGAAGCCACATAAATCCTAGCTGGATGACCTAGCCCGTGTTTCTCTTGAAAATTACGTAGATTTCCCTAGCAGTTCGCTGACACCCCATCTGGCCTTCCTCCTAGAAACAATGCAATTCTGCCTCCCAGTGGGGTTTTACCTTGTAGATGTCATTGTTGTCTCAGATTGTGCAAATCTGCCTCCCAGTGACATCTGCGAAGTTTTTCCCAACAATGCTCTGGAGCCTCACATCTCGTCCTGAGCTATACTCTACGCAGTTTTAGTGCCTTGTCCCTCTCCTGGTCAACCGGACCAAAATAGAAAACAATGCATCATGTTAGACTAGGATATTTATGGATTTGATGTCCTCTTTTCATGAGTGATTGCAGGAATAGGTACATTGATGTAACATGGGACGATGATGAATGGGTGGGGGAAGAGGTGCATGCTAGAATACTTTCCCACAATCAAATGAATGCATAAAGAACATCAAGAAAGCGAGCAAAAGGGACACATTCACATGCACCATCAAGCAAAGACCAAGACCATCGAAGACCCTGTGCACTTTTCCATGCAGAGGTGAATATATATTACACCGAGAGGATACCATCACTTAGCAGTACATCAGCTTGAGTTGGACACCACAGTCATCTAGTACATGTCAGTAGTGTCATGTCGAGTTGTATCATGAGTTTTATCAGCCACATCACTACTATGGGCCATACTTGTTAAAAAAAATGTAACATAAAGTGGGAGTCAAATAGTCATGAGGAAATTCAAAGAGTCATAGGAAGTCAAATAGTTATGAGAGAAGTCAAAGAGTCACAAGGGTTAGTTACTCCATTTGGCTATATATACGCGCTCATTGTATGAGCAAAATAAATTTTACCTTGGCTCCTCCCTTATAGCCTTGAGAGTTGGTACTTTGTTCTTCGATGAGTGAGTAGTGGCTCCAATGTCCCACTACTGGGACTAGTGACATATGACATATAGATGTGTCTTGGATATTTTTCTTAATCCATAAGCTTGTCTCAGGCTAGACATTTTCATGCATATGTTGTATATGTTTGTAAGACTATTCTTTAAACATTTGTAATGCACGTTTTCTTAACCTATACTAAGATAGTTGAACTACTTTAGTTATTTTAGTATTCATATTATTGAATATGTTTTGTATTATTTATCATTTTTATCACATCCATGCAGACTAATCTGCCGAACATTAGACAAACCATCATTGCGTTTCTTGGTTTTAACTACCCTCACCCCCTGTGTGGACTATTCTTCTAAACAGCGTATGCATTTTCCCGTGAAATTTCATTTTTACGACTATCACATCCACTGTGGATTATTTCGTTGGATGTTGGGCAAACCCTTGTTGTTATTCACTTGTCTTTCTTCCTAGGTTGGGACTATTCCCTCTCATCAAGAGGCTCACTTTACCTCCCCCTTTCGATAGTAAGAGAACCCAAACACATAGTTACATTAAGCACTCACCAAGCACACTCACATTGCTTTCTTGAAGTTACAAGCATAACACTCTCATGTGATGAACAACAAGAGCTAAGGGAAATCTCTAAGATAATGGCAACTAGGCCATCATACCAGATGGGACTCCTACACCAAATGGTGTGAGGTCTATTTGGGACTTCATATCCAGGAGATCCCTTGAATGTTGGAAATTATAGCACTATCAATAGAACATAACGATAAAATCATTAAATTCTAGGAAGTCAATAAAAAAAGTTGAGCACATGCCTATATCCTACCCACATGTAGATGTCAATTATACATCAGGTCAAGGACACACTCATATAGATATTCCCTTTTAAAATGTTTGACAAAGAATGAATGATATAAATGCAGAGAGTATGATTGGAGAATCAAGAACATAATGAAAAAATAAACAAATTATTCTCCCTTAACTTTTGTTGCACAATAGGTGTATAAAGGAAGAGATGTGTGCAAATTAATGATTTTCCCATACATACTCCTCTTTCACACAATTACTCCCACACTTGCATATATTCTCAAACAAATTGCCAATATTATATCACTCAAAATTTACACTTGGGGACCTTTGACCTTTCGTAATAAAATAGTTGTTTTGAACCATTAAACTCACTTAAACACACTTTCTCTCTATATATGAAATATTCATTTTTTCTACCTAAATTTTGACTTCAATGAAATACAAGTATTTTAAATTGCTTTAATTTTCAAAATTATATTACAATATCAAAACTTAAAATGTTAATTAGTTTGGTGTGAAGCGGCATCCATTGAATTACTATTTTCATTGTAGCTACATCACACATTGCTTCAATTTAGATTGGATTTTGATGTATATGACAATAATTAGGGTTTTTCTTATTAGCCATCGGTCCACAATAGTAACCAGTGGATAATATGCTTATGAGAGTTCCTAGATTATGTATGATTAATGATTTTGAAGGAATAAATCTTTTAATTTCATATTAGTAACTCTTTTGAGCTAAAACCTCTTCCTTCACATGAAACCATCAATTTTATTCCATAATCCAACTACGTGGATGCATTTTATGTTTCTATAGTCTATGCCTTAGTTTTATTTGAAGGAATCCGGTTTATTTCATAATTACCAAGAAGTGAATGTGAGTATCTTTCTTATTACTCTTAAATGTGAGAAGTGGTCAGATTCCCCTATAAAGAAAACAAAAAAAAAAATATTGTCAAGATTGATGAGCCTATATGTTTGAGTTCAAAAACAATCATTTTCCTATATCTAATGGCTTCACTTATATAGTTTAATTGTGATTGGGATAATTGAATATACAACAATGTAAACTTTGAAATGGGAACTCTAGCCAAAAAGCCCCAGAAAAACATGGAAAATAGTGCTAAGAATGAAAAGTGTGTATACTGCAATGATGTTTTTTTAGGGTTAATTTTCAACATATTTAAAAAATTGTAGTAAAACCAATTTTTTTTGTGCAAAAAGCAGTTTTTTTTGAGGAAAAAGCACACTAATGTTTTTCATAGAATAACATTTTTTCTTTCCTAGGTATAATTTCAACATTTTTTAGTAATGATGATAAAGATAAAATAATGGGATCTGAAATACATTAAAATTGTATCAGTGTTCATCCATTTTGTTAAACATATACATGGCACTAAATATCACTAAAATTATAATTATTTTTAACCATAACATTAAAGATACAAAAAAATGGAAAATTTTCAACCATAAAATTAAAAAAACATGACATTATGAAGAAATTACATCACTAAATGATCAAAATGTCAGTACTTGTAGATTGAATGAAACATAAATTATATCGCTAAGTTATTGGTGAATTGTAGATATTCTAAACAATAAAAATCATCATAATTAAAACATATAATCCAACAAACATAAAAATGACTCATAACTTCATTTAACACCATATGGAAATCAAAAATTTTATTTCAAGATATGATGCAAACATTAGTTATATAAATTGTCTTAGACAATTATTCAAAATCACTCATATTTTCTTGCACACCATCAAAATTCACAGCTTCAGATGAATGACTGGATGCAGATGAAGATGTTCCAGATGTGACAAAGGTCTCTTTCATGTGATTTACGCCGAAGCCCTTCTTATAACTATGATGAATCACAGAAGCCTCAATTCTACAAGATGTTCCATATTCTTCTCTTTCATCAACTAGTGCCCCATCTGAGTCCACATGCATGCCCACCATTTCAGGTTTCAAAATTCTTCTGGATCTATGACTGTTTTCAGTAGACACTCATCTCATCACTATTCCTTCTGGTAACAACCTCTTCATAATATCTATCATCTTGAAGTGAAGAGTTCCTCTCTTTGTTAAATTGAAGTCATAAACAACTATGTTAGCATCCTCCAATTTTAAGATGTCTGTGCGGTGACGATTTATATTTGTACCCTTTATTTTTCTCTTTCTGCCACTTTTTTTATAAACTACCATGTCTTGCTTACACCATTGAATGGGTGTGTATTTGTGGCATACCAATGTACTTCAACACCTGCAACATCTTCATTTTCTGTAATGAACTTTATAACCTTAGCAACCAAAAATGGATAGCCATTGGGATCTCCATCTCCTAGCACTGTGATAATGCAACCCTCCTTAATATCTAGTATTGAACCCTTGTAAAGGTCTTCCATGGCTTCACATTGTGCATAAGATCCTCTCCAACCAATATACATTTCTCTTTCCTCTACATGTGAAGAATTAATAATACCTTGAGATTGTTGTTGTTCAACAATGTTTCTTTCCTCATGTTCATTTGACGCATTTTGTGGCCAAATAAATGGATTTTTTAAAGGTATATCTTCATTGTTGTTCTTGAAATGATATCACTTTGATTATTTAAAAAAGACTCCCACCAAACGAAATCTACAATATCAAAGCACTCATATGTCTATCTAATACATTTTTTTATTTCTTCTAGGAAATCAAAATAATTTATATCTCTATTTAGCCTATGTGCATTATGAATTTCAGAAACTGATTGTTATAACAATATATTTGACAAAAATATTGGATGATTTGGAATGAACTTCAAAAATGCCAAACCTGATGATGGCACCCATTCGCAGAAGTTGAATACTTATTGCCCCATATTAGTGTTTTCCCATTAACTTTTTCGATACAAAATTGATGTTGGAAGCTAATGTCATTAATTTGTTCAATGCATTTCTCCTTACCATGTGTTCCCATAATAAACCTTCACATGTCAATAGTTTCTTCCAACACATCAAAAATAGGCTCTAGCATGTATGATTTCTTAATACATTCAATTAATGATGGCAAGCTCCCAACTTCCTTGCTCCTCAATGTAACTAGAAAACAACTAAACATCTTATCAATATGGTCATGAGTGTGCCCAACAAGAAGGAAGCCAACCTTTACCTTCTGAAAATATTTCAATTCAACAAGCATGTTTAGATATCCAAAAACAATCTAATTTTTGTTTTCACAACAAGTATTGTCCAATTGTATATACAAAAATTCAAGAAGATTACCATACCAATGAGAAATCACATCATGAGTTATGGTTATATCAAATTTTCATCATTATGAATATTTGGAGATGTGAAGTATACCCTTGACAACATTTTCCCATTAAAGACCGTACAACAGATCAAGTGAAACTGAATAAAATTTTCCTCCTGTAACTTTTTGGGTGTGCGAAAAAAAAGAGGTAGAAGTGGTTTATTTTGGTCCATACCATCAATTATCAAACACAAATATTTATTTGGATTATCATAAGGCTTCTTTCGATGCTTGTACAACTTTTTACTTTCACTTGTTTTTTGCTCGTGATGCTCTTGAAGTACTTTGACAATGGAATCTACACAACATAAAAGAATGTCAATAGGAGTTACGTTTTCATAGTTGATGACTATACAATTTTAAAAGTTAAAGTTATGAATGCTAACCTCCTTCTAACCCATCACATTTATCCCTTTCTGATTTAAGAGAAGCACATGAACTGCAAATCCCCATCCTTGTCTTCTTAGGAATACGAACATTGTTGAATTCTTTCTTCCATATCTTCACAAAATATTGATATGTAATAAATCGACCATGTCCTTCAGCACCTTCTTCATATTCTTCGTATAAGTTTTAGATTTCACATCTTGAGAAATTATTTGGAATAGTATTGTGTCTCTATTTGGAATATACTTTCCATGCTTTGAAAATAAATATTTCATCCATGACATTGCAGTATTTGAGAATGGCCCAAATTGTCGTTTATGATGTACTTCTGAATAAAATGTGGGATCCTTTTCCAAATTTTCTTAGATTCTTGACAGATAAAATTACCTATTGAATGAAACATTTTGAAAACATTTCTACAGATAAATAAAGACTCAATATGATAATCATAAAATGACAATGTAGATTGAATGAACCCCACTAAATATGAATTTTGCATGCTTTTATTCATTGATAAATATCTCTTCCTTTTCTCCAATGCAAACTTCAAATCCATATGTTTCAAGCAATATTTTTGACAACATTCACTTGAAATGAGGACAATGATAGAACTTCTCGTTGTCAGATATTCTTCTCTACCCCTTGTATAACGAGAACATCTTGGATTGATGTGGAAAGGTCTGCTCCTACTCCTTGGTAAAATATTTCTTGGAAACATTTCCATCATTGGATTATCATCTATATAAACATTTCCATCATCATTATGAGCAATGTTATCCTCACTATGATCATCTGTGCTTTTTAAATACTGACTTGGTGGATATTCTTAATCTTTCCCTTTTTCAGTGCTACCCTCATAGTCCTTAGAATTAGGAATAAATGGAAAAATTGACTCGATGTTTATTAGACATTATTCATCATGTGCATTGTCAGTTCTAATCTCATAGTCCATAGAATTAGGACTACGTCAAAAATGTGACTCTTTACTTCCTGAAAATTCTTCATCCTGCCCTTCATCATTGTTTCTCTCATAGTCTTAAGATTAGGACTAATTTCTTCCCCATGTCCTTCATCACTGCTACTCTCATTGTCTTTAGGATTAGGACTAGGTGGAAAATGTGACTCGCGATTTATTGGAAATTCTTCATCCAGGCCTTCATCACTCCTACTCTAATAGTCCATGGGATTAGGACTAAGTGGAAACTGTGACGCTCTATTCATTTGAAATTCTTAATCATGATCTTCATCACTATTGCTCTCATAGTCCATAGCATTAGGAATAAGTGGAAATCATGACACTCTATTCATTTGAAATTCTTCATCACTGCTACTCTCATAGTCCATAGGATTAGGGCTAGGTGGACACCTTGACACTCTATTCATTTGAAATTATTCATCATTCTCTTTATCAATATTGCTCTCATATTCCATATGATTAGGACTAAGTGGACACTGTGACACTCTATTCATTTGAAATTATTCCCCATGCTCTTCATCATCGCGGCTCTCATAGTCCATAGGATTAGGACTAAGTGGACATCGCGACACTCTATTCATTTGAAATTCTTCATCATTCTCTTCATCCTTGCTACTCTCATAGTCCATAGGATTAGGACTAAGTGGAAATTGCCACTCTTTATTTATTTGAAGATCTTCATCATGCTCTTAATCATTGCTACTCTCATAGTCCATAGGATTAGGCCTAAGTGGAAATTGTGACTCTTTATTTATTTGAAATGGTTCATCCTATCTTTGATTAGTGTTGCTCTCATAGTCCTTAGGATTAGGACTAAGTGGAATATTTGACTCTCTATTCATAGTGGAAGAATTTATGTTATATTCATCAATATGAATAGAGTTGTTACGCAACAAAAATGTTGATGCTTCACAAACCGAAACTTCACTATCAGAACAATCCATGCCTTTCAAACCGAAGAGGTTGAATGATACAAATGCACTCTCTCCTAATCATAATATATAGCTTAAAGAATGAAAATTCCCCTCCAATGTTTCCCTCTAAAAATTTTTGCCCAAAACTTTCCCTCCAAAAATTTAGTTTCATTTATTTTCCTCCATAATTTTCTTCTACAATTTATTGAAAAATTTTAACTAAACTTTTGTTATGAAATTAATCTTTTAAGCTAAATATTTAAATTAAAATTGTAAACTAATATTTTACCGAAATTAATTTCTTACTTAAACTATATAACATTTACTAGACAATTGAATGTTTCTTTTAATTTTTATTATATCTTCTATCACACATTAAAAATAAATTTCTATATCGCCATAACACGATTTATATGTTAAGTTTTTACAATAATAACGACAACAAAAATACCACATTCACCATGTGGTAAAACAATTCCGCAATGTTTGCTTTATCATAATTTACTATATCGTCATAACAAAATTTATATGTTAAAAGTATTTATAAAAAAATTAATACCACATTCACCGTGCAGTAAAAAAATTCCACAATGTTCGCTATATCGTCATAACAAGATTTATATGTTAAAGCTTTTATTAAAACAAATAAATCCCACATTCACTGTGCAGTAAAAACAATTTTGTAGTTTATTTTATATCATATTTTATATTATCACTATTTTTCACATCACATCAAGGCTTTTCGAGGTTTGTTAAAAGACTTGGAACAAATTTGTGGAGAAGCTACATTGTTATCGACAACATATTCAATGGAAGATTATCGCATTTGAAATGTTAGTTTCCCTTTTGGTGTGTGAAAGTCTAAAATTCAATAGGTTTAAAGAAATTTTAATTTTTGTTTTAAATTTAAAAATTTAGATGAGACAGGTTTACCCGCAGCCTCATGGCAAGAAAGGCCACTATGTCTGTGGTGGTATGGTGGGCCTGATAACGCTCATTGGATGGCACCGACCCTGCGACCCCGCTCCTCCCACCCACCCCAATGGCCCAATGGGCTTGTACGGCATGGGGGTGGGTGGAGGGGTTGGGTGCAACCCCTCTTGCCCCTCTCGACGAGCCAACGGGACGTTGGGCCACTGGGGTGTGACCGTTGGGACAGGGTGGGTTGGGGGGCTGGGCGCAACCCACCCACCCACCGCCATGGCCAATGGGCGCCCAGTGTTGGCGGCCCGATTCTCATTGGGTGGAGGGGCTTACCCGGGAGGTTGTGCGGGTGGGCTGGGAGGGGTTGTACACAACCCCCTCAGGTCCCACCCTCGTGCCCCAATAGACTCATGGATCTAGAGACCTGTTGGAGACTTGTGGGGGTGGAGGCACAATTATGAGAATTAGGCCTCCACCCCACAGGCTCATTAGAATGTGGGGAATGGTAGGAGGGGGTTGCATTTTTTTAATTTCTTCTTTTTCTAATTTTTTTTTAAATGTTATGTTTTACAAAATTATTTATCATTTATCATTTTGTTTATCTATTTAAGCTATTGTTTTTTTATAATTTACAAATTTATATAGATGTCTATTTTTTGCAGGAAAATGGCATCAAAGAATATTTCTTAAATCTTTCTGGACCAAAGACTACTAAACTTAAAGGTGGATCATTGAAAAACATTTTTGAATGAACCAAACCTGAGCTAATAACTACAAAACTATCAAGTATCTCAAACGATAAAAATATGATTTCATACTGGAAGATATCAGAAGAAGTGAAGCTTACTTAAAATGTATGGTCTGTGAAAGATAGACAAGGTGAAGAGGTGTAGATATATCTATACGTTGATATCCCTAATGATAGGGGAATTTATGAGGTGCTGGGAAAAGTCATCGACATTTGTTTGATACAGGCCACGTAAGTTGTTTATGTACTTACAAAAGCACCCAAGTCAAATGACAAGATTAAATATTAGTTATAATTGTGTTGATAGTGTTGGACCCGCAACATGTCAATGGGAACTCCTTGGTAAGAAGTCCCAACTAGACCTCATACTATTTGGTGTAGGAGTCCCAGCAGTGGGTTGAAAGGTAATGCATTGACCGCGGTGTTGCACAGAGGCAAGTAGAATAATTGTGTCAGTAGCAAAGGTGTGATTGATGTAGTGAGTCAAGGAAGGTGTATGAGAGGTTCCAACACTTCGAAAGGGGAATAAGGAGAAGGTGAATTCTAGGTTAAAAGGGAGTAGTCCCAACTCGGCCAGGAACACACAACAAAAAGGACATGCACAGCTTTCAGTGGAGTAGTCCACTCGGATGTGGTAGTCACATCATACAAGGTAAGGTAACACGTACAACACTCACAGATCAATCCGAGACAAGTGTGACGGTTGTTATAGCAAGGTTCATGTGAAAGGTTTGTCTGATGTCCGATAGACCAGTCAACATGGATGGTGACAACATTAACAACATATGAAACACATTAACAACAAGATTCATACAATTGGATGTGAATCAGTTCATACACAAGTACATAAGTTAAACAACACATATCATTAAAGCAACCAGAGCAGTGCAACTACAATAGCAACATATGCATGAGAATTTGTTGGCTCTTATTATATAAAGAAGTGTATATCACAATCATACAATACATCCATGTAAACCTACTAGACCCAAAAGTAGAATGCTACAGTCACATTTGCATGCTCCTCCAAAGAGATGTATTAGCTCTGTGCAGTGGAGAAGCCAAGGCGCATTATAATATTGTCCAAGCCTTCTTCAAAATAGTCTTAGTAGAAGCTTGGCTGACCAAAATCCTATACAATGAGTTGTGAGGGACTATCTATAGAAAAGGGTGGGGTGACCCTTGGCATTCCCCTTTGTGACCATTCAACTACCCTCATGACTCTTTACCTACTCTATGACTGTTACATCCACTCTTGAGACTTGACTTACACTTGACATGACTAAACATTACAATGCACATGTACCCATCTGAACAATGTCTTGGACAAGCCAAACTAGACACCATTGAGACTTAGACAACAACAAAAGTTCAACTGCTCGACATCCTCATGCTGATCAACAGTGACATATTGATGCCAAGATTGGTACTCCTTGAGAGTGTCAACGTGTTCTATTGTGACATCCATTTGAAACTTGAACCTTGCCTCCATAGCATTTGGGTACACTACTCAGGCTCCTCTATCCAACTCATCTCTAAGCATGTGCATCATTGCCTTGAGTGTGTCTGGACCAGCAATGAACTTGCACATGATGTCTACACTAATAGGCATGTCTAGGCTGGTGGTGGTGCCCATCATCTCGTCGAAGTACGAGTTAAGCTCCTATTAGACCTGTTTCTTGGTCTTCACCTGAGTGAGGGTTCCAAGTGATGGGATTGCATGAGTGTGCACTATCACCTCCATGATTTTGAATGCTCATGAATGGGAAGCCTATATGCTAGTGATGAGTTGTGGTAGGTCTTCATAGTTCTGGATCTAACTCCGAATACATGCTTGCAGTGCGACCACATTGGCCTTCATCATCTTTGGAAAATGAAGCGAGGCTCTCTTGTACTTCATCATCCATGCTCACATATTATCAGTGACAATATGTATCTTCTTCAAGATGCATACTCTTCTTACACATTGCTTCTTCCATCTGTGGAGATGAACGACTGCTTGATGCATGGTACCAAACATGGAGTACAATGCTTGCATAACTATGTCCAATGACAACACTTCATCAAGTATTGCCTTCTTCAGTTCAGCTTGGGTGGACATTGTCACCAAGTCTCCCCCCTTCCTAGCCACATGTAGCTCCTTTGCCATTCGCTCATTCTCAGCTATGAGAAAATGAACACTTGAGCTAGTGGATTTGGCATACACTCTCGTTTCCTTGGCTAATGCAGCTCAATGCTTGTGCACATCAGTCATGATGACTTGATCTTCAAATTGTGCAAGAGATGTTTGGTCTTCCGAAGTCAGTACACCATGAGACTACACAACTCTATGATGAGATTTGTCAAAGGAGATGTTGTGCATCTCTACTTCTGGTTGACCACCAAGGATCTCAGTGCCTCCTTTGTCATCTGAGACTTGCTCACTATTTGGGTGCATTAAATTAGGTGAGTCGACCTCTCTTTGGTGAGGCATGAGGTCACTGTTCTGTTCCAACTCCTACTGCTCCATGTCTCCATCCAACTATTCAAGAGCCTGTTTTATCTCATGAGCAAAGTCTTTCCCCTGTGACGGTTCACCCTATTCACTTGATGCCAGTTGTTTAGAAGAATCAACTACCCGTATGGGCACTGCTTCATCTATATGCACATGATGCACCCCTACTGAATCTGTTGTTGTTGCACTTCCTTCTCATGTTGGCACAACCCTTGTTCTTTCTAGAGTTTCTCCCTCGGCTCATGAAACTCCTTCTCTGCTTCTTCCATTCTCTTCTTATCCCTATGCCTTCACACGAATCTCTTGTTGCGCTACTGCCTCTTCTATTGAACAGCCATAGCTCCTTGTTCTACAAGTGAATTTGCTCAAAACTTGCATCTTTGTTCCTCCTCCATGTGGTTGACGATCTTTCTCTTCCCTTTGTCATGCGTAAGTATGCTTGGCTCTGATGTTTTTGTTGTTGCTCCTACTGTTGTTGTTCTCTATGATGCTGCTTCGTGCTGCTGTGATAACCACTCTACAACAAAACCAACCTGTTCATTGGGCCTGGAGGAATTGAAGCAATACCTCCATGAGTCCTCCTCATCCAAATGACATGCCACATGGATCCAATTGAACTTAAATCTCAAGCAATGATCCTTCAAAATGCAATGTGGGTCATACGAGTTGAAGCTTCTAAGGTTGAATGGGTACTTTTTCATCTGTTCAGCTTCGACATCCACTTGCATGATGCTCTGGATCTCGTATAACCCATTCTGCAATGGATGATTGGGACAAGGTGCCTTCTTCTTCTGTTGCAACCTAGTTGTTAATCATACTAAGATGATACGCTACTTCCTACATGGAAAGCACATCCAAAGAAAACTTTGGTAGAACATGTGAAGGCTTCTCCGCACTAAACACTCTGATGAATGTGTTGTCCACTCAGTCATATCTGCAATTCCTAACAATGCCTTCATCACTTCCTCTAACATGCAGGGTGGATCTTGTTTGAATATCAACCTATACATTGAGGTGACATGATGGTTAGAAAAATGTATGATTACTCCTCTGAAACTACATTCGGGGAATAGCTTGAAATACATGTTCACAATATTCTCCAATAGTGACCATGCCCACTCTAAGCCTGGGAACTCATGTCGGGCACAAACTACATCTAGAATGTAGGCGGACATGTAAATTTCTGCATGCATGCCTTCAAGCAACTATCGAGCCTTCATGACTTGCTCATTCAACTGATGAGCCAGTATGCGAAACCAGTTGCATGGTCTTCCTTCTCTAGCCAGTTGGTCTAGTGCGACCACCCAACTCTAAGGGAACGTCTCAATGCTTGCTTGCCCACTCAGTTGACATGAGAGTATGACGAGGTATTAGTATGCCTTCCTCAATATCTTCGTCTTATATAACTGAGTGGGTGTCATCCTAAAATGAGTTGGCTCCCTCACCCAATCCCTTAGAATGTCTCTAGAGTGGCCTCTATTGTTGGGAAAGCTGAATGGAGGGCTCATGATAGTCATGGGCTCATCCATCTGATATATGTCATCGTAATCTCATGCCCAGAAGGTTGCAAGCTTCTTCCCACTGACACTACTAAAGGTCATCGTCTCGAGGTCAGTGTGAGACACGATCCAGTGAATCACGTCCACACATGGGAACACGGGGTATTTGTATGAAATTCGATACAAGCCAGGCTTATGAATGTTCACATACACCTGATGGTCTTCAATGTATTCCCCAAAAGTATCTGCGAATGTTTCATTCACCTCTTTCCACTTCAATTTGACGTCCTTGTCTAGATACAACTTGATATCTTCATAGATCAGCAGACCAAAGGACACATGCTCAGCTGCTACTCCAACTGCCATACCATCAGTGTCTTGAGATCCTATTCTCTTGGACGCCATCAAGATAGATGAACACCTGAAGGATATGGAAACAAGAAGCATGCATGGCAAGAAATATGTTAGTGAAAACAAAGCAAATACAGGGAAGGACACAACACATACCTCAGAAGTTGAAGAGGAAGATTCCGCAAATTTCACGAGGAGGTTGAGTGACTAGCTGCCAAAACTGCAAAAGGTAGTCTGCACTGATCGAGAGGCTAGAATGGCTGGTGGATCTATGAAATGTGCAATCTATCTGGGCAATTGGCAGATGGGATTGCGCAATACACAATCCTAGCTAGGAAGGACTGCTGGACAAGGGACATATTTGCAAAAATTCTTGGGCCAAGCAGTCACTACACTCCAGGAATGTGTAAATTATTCCAGGAGGCTAGTGCTGGGCCAGAATGTGAAAATTTTGGGAGGAAGGTAAGCCTTCCTTCTCCATATTGAGCAATTGTAGCCTTGGTGAAGGCATAGACTAGGCCAAGGTTGGCTCGACTTGCCAACGGAAAACTGAAAGCAACTAAGTCGATGAAATGCATGGAGACACTATGTGATAGTAGAAGTGATAAAAAATGCATGCAAAACATGAATGGAAGGTTCAAAAAATAGATCAACATGCATTTGGGTGAGGTTGCTCGTCGGTTAGGCAAATGTTTGTGTAAAACAATTTCATGCATGTGACAATAGTGAGATAGCAACGAAAATTGAAACATATCTAGGACAAGTTAGAATATATGTAAATGACAATAGGCATTCAAAGAAATCAAGAAATCATCACTCACACAAGTGAATACACTGAAAGTGACAGAAATGTTGAAAAGGACAAGTTGAAGCCACTTACCCATGAATAGTTGAGCCAGATGTGTTGAAGAGTCTTGGATACGTTGTGGGATTTCAAAACTCCAAGATAGATGTGAATTAATGAGCTCTGATTCCTTGAATAAATAAGTTTGTTCTTATGACGTGCATCCCACAAATCTAGGAAAAAGCAACACTTGGAAGGAAACTTCTAAAACAACTTTGCATGTAATCCTCGGCTGCGAAAAATAGTTCCCTAAATCATGGGATGCCTTTTGCATGTTTCCTTTTGCTATTCTGGGAAGATCAAGTCATGCATGCATGTAACTCAAGTTTCCTCGGTCCCGGGTGGAACTAGTCAACCAGACTGTCCATGCATTCTATTGCTCAACTACTTGCGAAAAATGTGCATTCCTGACTGTAAGTTGCGCTGACTGCCCAAGGGGGTTGTGCAATTTCTGGGAAAAGCAACTAACTGCTACCCAAATTTGTACAAATCCTGGGTTAGTAGCATGTTGCTAGGAAAATTTAAACAAATCCTGCTAGGAGGGTTGGCTGGCAGGATTGCGTAGTCCTGGAGACCAGCAAACTGTCAAAGAGGATTACGCAATTCCAAGAGAGAGGGTTGGTTTCCCTCTAGGAATGCACAATTTTTAAAAGGGAAGTTTCTCAGCCTGCAGTTAGACCAAGTCTGGTTAAGCAGCCTATGAGGGGAATGGATCGACTATGATCAACAGGCTGCCTTTGTGCGAGGAAAACATTGAAGCTTGAGTACTTGATGAAGAAAGACAAAGTGTTGTGTAAGGTTGGTAGGGGAGGCTCCAAAATAGGCTAAGGCAAAATTTTGGAGGGTGGTAGTAGTTGCTACAACACTTGTTGATAGACTGATAGAACTCCAACTCTATGAATGGACCTTGTTCATGAAAAACAAGTCTAACACCTTCGGAAGTATCGTTCAGCCCTCAGTTCATCTTGGCTTCAGACTAGCTTCATGTAAGATGTAGCATCTGCCAGACTCTTGGTTGATTGATACACATTCAAGCCAAGGAAACATAACTGTTTTGATTGGTGTTGAGGAGTATATAGGTGCACAAATAGTATAGTCGTGAGAGTCTTAGTTTCATTTCTAGTGTTTCTCCACTGCCAATACGCCTAGACAGTACCCTCGTGGAGTCACATAGGAACATAAGCGTGGATCCACTGCCAGTAAGCCTGGTGAGTACCCTGGTGGAATTAATTGCATCACCTCCCTGCATAGGAACCCTTTCTCTTCTTTTGTCTTATTCATTTTTCATTTTGAAATTTTTGACATTTTTATTTTTTACATTTTCATTTTCACTCTGCATAACACTTATTCATTTAAGAGGCGGAAGAGGGATCCTGACTTATTGAGAGCACAAGATGTTGTTATAGTAGAGAAGTAGTTTACTGTATCTCTGACATTCCTGTTAAGGTTTTCCCCCTCACCTTACTCTACTTGACTGAGCTGATAAGGGTTAAGCCAAAAACAATCAACTAGAGAAGGTGACACTAGTTACCATGCAAGCATTTTTTTCACCAAGGTTCACTTCAAATAGTATGTATTTTCCTTCGATGTATCATGGAATAAAAGTAACAAGCTAATTATATAGAGGTGAGATGACAAATAGTCATGTAGTGACAGATGTAAAAGATCTCTTGTAATTTACCCAGGTTGTTTCATGAGTCACTCATGGTTTCATTCAAAACTAACCTACGAGCCAAACAAGCGAACAAACTAGAAATCAATAAAGTAAAGAAAGAGCAGAAAAAAATGAAAGAGTAGCAAGTAAACAAATAAGGAAGAAAACAAATAAGCAAACAAATCATGTGAACAAATAAGCATGAAAGAAAGCAACTCAAAGCAAACACTACTCCTACTCCTACACTATTGGTGCATGGGCCTGATCATGTGAAGTGATACTTCCAATGCAACCACCATCACATTGGTACACCAACACATTGGTAGACCCATGTGGGTGAAGGCTTGGTTCGTGAGTAACCCAGTCATGTGGACCAGCATAAAAGAAAGATATAACATTGAAGAAAGCCACACTTCATGTTTCAAAGTGCCCACGGGAAATAAGTGAGTGCATGTGCATGATGGATAGTCCATGGACTTATCATGGTGTTATGTGACACTACATGCAACTTTGAAGCAAAAGCACACTCTTGACTAAGACATGTAAGAAAATGAAAGAACCAAATATAAATTGCATCGCAAATGAGCGCTTGCAATGTAAGACTTCTCCAATGCATGAGCAATGGGATCATGTAGTTTGAGCGGAGCAAGTGTGATCCGTGAGTGAGATGGATCTTCAATGCATACAGATGAGTGATGAGGAGCCTTGGGTGATTGAATAGTTTCATGATCAGAAGTGAGACTAACCCCAAGAGAGAGAGGGCCTAACATAACCATCAGCTCAGACTGAAGTGCCTCGATAGTAGTAGGTGTCTTAACTTCATCATCAGGTAGATCATCATAAATCTGTGGCTTCGAAAGATCAATTGTGATAGATTCATGATCATGATAAAAAATGGAAGAAAATGGATCACAACCGCTACAATTAGAAAAATAAATGAATTCTTTGGCATCCTCATGATCAGAAGAATCAAACAGAGGGCTAGATGAAGAGCAAAGGAACTCATCCTTTGTGTTTCTAGAAAAGACAGATGAAGGATCAAGTAGATTTTCGATGAGTAACTTATCCTCTTCATTGTCGAATGATGGACTAACATCCTGTGAGTCCTGTGAGTGATAAAAAATTTGTGCATCTATAAATGAAGACACACATGAAAAATCATGGAGTGCAAGTTCACCAAAGAGGTTAGGAAAGAACAGAGGGGGCTCAGATGGAAGGGAGTCATCCTTCGCCGAGTGTTGATGTTCAAGCTCCCACTCATACTCTTCATGAATGACAATGCATGTTGGTTGTGCAACACAAACTCCATTAGTGGGTTGTTCCTCATTCACAACAAGTGACGCATCCAACAAACACAAGACAACATCATCCAGAGGAACAGCTCAATGCGAAGATGAAGGTCGAAGAAAAAAATGCATATGGAAACTCGAAGGACTCACAACCAACTCTACATAAAAAGTCAGTGGAGTGATATTAGTGGGTTGTTCCTCATTCACAACAAGTGAAGCATCTGACAAACACAAGACAACATCATCCAGAGGAACAACTCAATGCGAAGATGAAGGTCAAAGAAAAGAATGCATATGGAAACTCGAGGGACTCACAACCAACTCTACGTAAAAAGTCAGTGGAGTGATGTTGGGAGGGTGTCAAGGATGAACAGATGTGCCAACATGATCCTCAACATCACTGGGTGATGGTGGAACTGTTGAATGAGAGGGAGGTGGATAGTCCATTGAGATGGTGGCTGCTCCCACATGGGATTGCATAGTTCCATCAACGAAAAAGGTTGAGCGAGGCTTGACATCAAGATTTCTATAAGGAAGGGTAGATTTCTTAAGAAAATACTTGAACCAGTCCAAAAGATAAGCGAACCTCATTTGGCTCCTCGAAGCTTGAAATTGCAAGTCATGGTAGCGCTACCAAAAATCAATAACAGATTCATGTGGATCCCTCCATTGATGTAACAGTTTCTGATCAAGATGATTTAGATCAAAATGATAGAACGTGTATTCAATAAGATCATGTAAGTTCTCACATCAGTGCATGGTTCTAGCCGGTAGGCTGAGCACCCAACGAAATGGAGATTCGCGAAGTGTGTATGCAAGCAACAACCCAACGCGTTCATGAGTAAACTCATTTTCCTCATAAATCATGGAAAGAAAGTTATGTAAGTGCTCATTCCAAACCACTTCACCTTCAGCATCATACGTGTGAGTGGGCAGGAGATTTAAAAGATTCCCCGAGATGGAGACATCTTCATGATTAATAAAACACCTTCGGGGAAGAAGAATGCAAGACTCCATGAAAGATGTGAAAAGGTTAAAAACTGGATGAGAGGACAATGTTTGTCATCAGGCCCTCCTTCTAGCACCATAAATGTTGACAATGCTCGTCCCACCAACATTCAAGGGGTTCTCCCCTATAAGAAGCCCCAATTAGACCTCACACCATTTGGTGTAGGAGTCCTAGTAGTGGATCGTAAGGTAATGCCTTGACTGCAGTGTTGTAGAGAGACAAGCATAATAACTTTGTCAACAACAAGGGTGTGACTAATGTAGTGAGTCAAGGAAGGTGTATGAGAGGTTCCAACACTTTGAAAGGGGAAGAAGGTGAAGGTGAGTTCCAAGTTTAAAGGGAGCAGTCCCAACACAGTTAGGAACACACAACGCAAAGGACATGCACATCTTCTGGTGGAGCAGTCCAATTGGATGCAAAAGTCACATCATACAAGGTAAGATAACATGTACGACACTCATAGATCAGTCCAAGACAAGTGTGACGATTGTTATAGGAAGGTTTAAATGAAAGTTCTGTCTGATTTTCGGTAGAGTAGTCGACACAAATAGTAACACCATTAACAACATATGCAACAAATTAACAACAAGATTCATATAATTTCATGTGAATCAATTCATACACAAGTACATAAGTTAAACAACACATATCATTAAAGCAGCCATAGAAATACAACTACCATAACAACATATGCATGAAAATGTGTAGGCTCTTATTCTATAAAGAAGTGTAAGTCACAATCATACAATACATCCATGTAAACCTGCTAGCCCCAACAATGGAATGTTACAGCCACATCCACATGCTCCTCCAAAGAGATATACTAGCTCTGTGCAATGGAGAAGCCAAGGCACATTATAATACTGTCCAAGCCTTCCTCAAAGTATTCTTAGTAGAAGCTTAGCTGACGAAAATCCTATACAGTGAGTTATGAGGGACTATTTATAGAAAATGGTGGGGTGACCCTTGACATTCCCCTTTGTGACCATTCAACTACCCTCATGACTCTTCACCTACTCTCTGGCTGTTAAATCCACTCTTGACACTTGAGTTACACTTGACATGACTCAACATTACAATGTACATGTACCCATGTGAACAATGCTTTGGACAAGCCAAACTAGACATCATTCTGACTTAGACAACCATAGAAGTCTAACTACTCGACATCCTCATGCTGATCAATAGTGAAATTTCATGTCAAGACTGGTAATCCTTGAGAGTGTTCGTGTGTTCTGCTATGACATCCATATAAAACCTCAACCTTACCTCCATAGAATCTGGGTACACTTTTCAGGATCCTTTATCCAAATCATCTGTGAGCATGTGCATCATTGTCTTTAGCGTGTTCGGACCAGCAATGTACTTCTGCATGATGTCTGCACTGATAGACAAATATGGGCTAATGGCGGTGCACATCAGCTTGTCGAAGTATGAGTCAAGCTCTTGCTGAACCTGCTTCTTGGTCTTCACCTGAGTGAGGGTCCCAAGTGATGGGATTACATGAGTTTGCATTGTAACCTCCATGATTTTGAATACTCGTGCATGGGATGATTGTATGCTAGTGATGAGTTGCGGTGGGTCTTCATAGTTCCGGATCTGACTCTGGATACATGCTTGCAACTTGACAGCATTGGCCTTCATCATCTTTCGAAAGTGAAGCAAGGTTTCGTTCTACTTCATCGTCCATGTTGACATATTATCAATGGTAGTATGTATGTTATTCAAGATGCATATTCTTCTTGCACATCGCTACTACCATCCATGGAGGTGAACGACTGCTTGATTCACAATACCAAACATGGAGTACAATGCTCGCATAACTCTCTCCAATGACAACACTTCATCTAGTATTGCCTTCTTCAGTTCAGCTCGGGTGGACATTGTCACCAGGTCTCCTTCATTGTTGGCCACCTGTAGTTCCTTCGCCATTGGCTCATTCTCAGCTATGCGAAAATGAACACTTGAGCTACTGGGTTCAGCATACACTCTAGTTGCATTGGCTAATGCAACTGGATGCTTGTGCACATTAGTCATGATCACTTGCTCTTCAAATTGTGTAGGGGATGTTTGGTCTTCTGGAGTCACTACTCTCCGAGACTACACAACTATGTGATGAGATTTGTTAAAGGAGATGTTGAGCATCTCTTCTTCCAGTTGACCACCAAGGATCTGAGTGCCACCTTGGTCATATGACACTTGCTCACCATCTAGGTTCATTGAAGCAAGTGAGTTGACCTCTCTTGGGTGTGGCATCAGGCAAGTGTCCCATTCCAACTCTTGTTCCTCCATGTATGCATCCAACTGTTCAAGAGCCTATTCTATCTCATGAGAAAAGTATTTCCCCTGTTAGGGTTTACCCTATTTTCTTAGTGCATGTTGTTCAAAAGAATCAACTACATGTACAGGTGTTGCTTCATCTATCTGCATGTGATGCACCCTGTGTTGAATATACTACTTCTATGCTTCCTTCTCATGTTAGCGTAGCTCTTGTTCTTTCTGGAGTTCCTCTCTCAGCTCATCCAACTCCTTCTCTGCTTCTTCAATTCTCTTTTTATCCCACTGCCTTTGCATGATTCACTTGTCAGGCCGCTGCCTCTTCTCTTAAATAGCCATATCTACTTGTTATACAAGTTGATCTTCTCAAACTTGTAGTTTTGTTCCTCCATGTAGTCGACAATATTTCTCTTCCCTTTTTCATTCGTAGGTATGCTTGGCTCTAATGTTTCTGTTGCTATTGCTAATGCTGGTGTTCTTCATGATGCTGCTTCACGCTATTGTGCTAACCACTCTACAGTAAAATTGACATGTTCATTGGGTCTCGAGGAATTGAAGCAATACCTCCATGAGCCCTCCTCGGCCCAATGACATGAGCCATATATCCAATTGAACTAAGCTCTCATGCAATGCTCCTTCACAATGCAATGTGGATCATACGGGTTGAAGCTTTAGAGGTCAAACAGGTACTTCTTCATCTATTTAGCTTTGACATTCAGTTGCTTGATGCTCTGGATCTCATATAACCCTATCCACAATGGAAGAGTGGGACAAGGTACCTTCTTCTTCCACTATAGTGTAGCTATTAAATCTGATGAGATATGATACGCTCCTTCTTGCATGACAAGTACGTCCAAAGAAAACTTTGGTAGAACATGTGGAGGCTTCTCCGCACTGAATACTCTAATGAATGTGTTGTTCGGTGAGACATACCAATTGCAATGCCTAACAATGCCTTCATCACTTCTTCTGACATGCAGGGTGAATCATGTTCAAATATCAGCATGTACACTCAGGTGACAAGATGTTCAGACAGCTGTATGATTACTCCTCTAAAAATGCATTAGTAGAATAGCTTGAAATACATGTTCACAACAGTGTTTGTCGGTGACCATGCCCACTCTAAGCCTGGGAACTCATGTTAACACAGACTACATCTATAATGTAGGAAGACATGTAAATTTATGCATGTATGTCTTCGAGCAACTGTATGCAAAACAAGTTGCATTGTCTTCATTCTCTAGCTAGTTAGTCCATCGTGACCACCCAAATCTAAGAGAAGGTATTAGTGCTTACTTGGCCACTCAATCGACATTCGAATATGAGCAAGTATTGGTATGCCTTCCTTAATATCTTCATCTTATAGATCTGATTGGGTTTCATCCTCAAACGAGTTGGCTCCTTTACCCAATCCTTCAAAATGTCTCCGGAGTGGCCTCTACTGTTGGGCAAGCTGAACGGAGGGGTCATGACATTCATGGGCTCGTCCATCTAATATATCTCATCCTAATATCATGCCCAAAAGGTTGCAGAATTCTTCCTACTCACACTGCTCACGGTCATCATCTTGAGTTACTATGAGAGACATTCCAATGAATCATGTTCATGCATGGGAATGTGGGGTATCTTCATGCAATCCCTTACAAGCAAGACTTATGAATGTTCATGTACACCTGACAGTGTTCAAGGTATTCCCCAAAAGTACCTACAAATATTGCATTCACGTCTTGCCACTTCAGTTTGATGTTCTTGGCTAGATACATCTTCGTATATTCATAGATTTGTATACCAGAGGATACTTGCTTAGTTGTTGCTCCAATTTCCATACCATCAGTGTCCTGAGATCCTATTCCCTTGGATGCCATTGACATATATGAACACCTAAAAGATGTGGAAACAAGCAACATGCATGGCAAGAAATATGTTAGGAAAACAAAGCAAATACAGGGAAGGACACAACATATACATGGGAAACTGATGAGCAATATTGCTCAAATTTCACTAGGAGGATGAGTGACTGGCTACCAAAACTGTGGAAAAGATAGTCTAAACTCATAGGAAGGCTAGACTGGCTACTAGATCTATGAAATGCATAATACAATTGGGTAGTTAGTTGTTGGGATTGCGCAATGCATAATCCCAACTTGGAAGGACTGCTAACCCAGGGACAGATTTGTGCAAATTCTTGGGCCAAGCAAACACTACCCTACAGGAAGGTGCAAATCAGTCCAGGAGGCTAGTGCTAGGCAAAAATGTGCAAATCTGGGGAGGAAGGTGAGCTTTCCTTCTCTAGATTACGCAATTTCAGCCTTGGCGAAGGAAAATATTGGGCCAAGGTTGGCCCGACTCACCGACGGACAATTGAAAGAATGTAAGTTGATGAAATGCATGGAACCACTAAGCGATAGAAGAAGTGATAAACAGTGCATGCAAAACATGAATGGAAGATTCAGCAAACAGATCAGCATGCATGTGGGTGAGGTCGTTTGCTGGTTGGGTGAATGTCCGTGCAAAACAGTTTCATGCATGGTACACTAATGAGATAGAAAGGAAAATTGAAACATAGCTAGGATAAGCTAGAATATATTTAAATGACAACAGGCATTCAATGAAATCAAGCAATCAACACTCACAAAAGCGAATACACAAAAAGCAACAGAAATGTTGAAAAAGGAAAGTTGAGGCCACTTACCTATGAATAGCTGAGCTAGATTTGTCAGAGTCCTAGTTGTGTTATGGGATGTCAGAGCTCCAATATTGATGTGAATGAATGAGCTTTGACGTGTCGAATAAATAAGTTTGGTCTCATGACGTGCATGCCACAAATCTAGGAAAAAGCGACACTTGGAGAGAAACTTCTAAAACAACTTTGTATGTAACCCTCTGCTACTAAAAATACTTCCCTAAAGCATGGGTTTCATTTTTCATGTTGTCTCTTTCTATTCTGGGAAGATCAAGCCATGCATCCATGAAAGTCAAGTTTCCTTACTCTCGGGTGGAACTAGTCAACCAGATTGTCGATGCATGCCAGTGCTCAACTGCTTTGGAAAAATGTGCATTCCTAACTATAAGTTGTGCTGAATGCCCAAGGGGATTAACTAATTTCTAGGTAGAGTAGATGATTGTTGCCTAGATTTTCTCAAATATTTGGCTGCACAACCTACCGCTGGGAAAAATTGCACAAATCCTATTGGGAGGGTTGGCTCGAAAGATTACGCAATCCTAGAGACCAACAGGCTGTCAGAGAGGATTGCGTAATTCATGGAGGGAATGCTAGCTTCCCTCCAAGAATGCACAATTGTCAAGGGGAATATACTCAGCCTACAACTGAACAAAGTCTAGGTAAGAAACCTGTGAGGCGGATCGATCGATTATGATCAAAAAGCTTCCTTTGTGTGAGGAAAACACTGAAGCTTGAGTGCTTGATGAAGCAAGACAAACTGTTGTGTAAGGTTGGTAGTGGAGGCTCCAAAACAAGCTAAGGAAACATTTTGGAGGTTGTTTGTAGCTGCTACAACCCAGTGTCATTATATGACATGATAGAGGAATCTACAAATTTGTGTAAACAAATTTCAAATGACATTGCACAACATATGGTAAGTATTGTTATTTATTTTTTTGTTTTCCATTATTGTATCTGTCACATTATATTTTTATAACTTAGTTTTTATTGACATATGATATTTTTTTTGATAGAATTTTATTGAAAATATTTTAATTATGCTGGGAGGCATTCCTTTCATAGAGAAATATATTATGAATGTTGTCAGCAGTTTCTACTCAAGATCAGAAGAATATATGTAAAACAAGCAAAAAGTAGTAATTCATGATGCTAGAAAACTACATCCAAGGGATTAGAAAAGAAATTCTTTAGTGGATAAATCTAGCAAAGGTAGACAAATTACTTTTGAAGGTGAGGAAGTTGAAGCTGACACTGAAGAATATGTTGACATTACTGTGGATGATATTAGAACTGATGTTAGAAAGGATAAGAGCCATAAAAGACCAAAAGTAACAATGCCCAGGAATTTCTTTGTTCTAGTTAATGATAAGAATACTAGTAGGAAGAAAATGAAAGTTCAACATTCTCAAGTAGTCATTACCAATAGTGAAGTTCATAGTGAAAATTCAAAATAAAGCAGGGAAATCATTACACCAGGAGCTAATTTAGAGCATGGCATTATTAAAAAAAAATAGAATTCCATTTGATAGAACTTGACAAAGACAAGCTTGATTGAGGGTGGTCATACGTTTTAGCTTAATGTGAGACATATCTATAAGCCAAGTCAAGGACAATTTAAATATCGAATAAGAAAGCCACACCACTTGCATGTTCAAAACTTGAATACATTGATGAGGTACAATCCATATGTTCATGTGGTTAATTATGTTCTTCTTGTTGATATAGTTCAAGTTCCCAACAAAGAAGCATGTGATAAGTCAAAATGTTTTGAATACAATTATTATGTGCTTGGGGGGAACCATTTTGTAGAAGCTCAAAGGAAATTGATGAATGAATATCCCAATAACCCATATTGTGAAACAGTGAAATGTATTATCTATGTTGGTTTATCAGATACAAAAGAAAAGCTATTAGCATGGGATCATAATTCAGATAATGAATATAGGATATCTATGACTTTCATCCAAAGGGTTAGATTTACTCATAATGAATTTGAAGAAAAGTGTGGTGGGGATAAGATAAATGTTACTATAGAATTCTGAAAGGGATGTTGTATGTAAATAGGCTATCAAATTGACGAGAAAATCAGTTCAAAATGTGATAGAGTAAATGCTGATATATTCAGAGGTATTGATAACATTTTCCAGTTGCCATTTAGAACTAGAGAGATATGGGAATTGATTAATTAGATTTATAGCATGTGGGAGAACATTGATATTAAAAACCAGAAGGTCAAAAGGTCTAAACCATTGATATGTAGCAACAATAAACCAGGTCCTAAGATGAAGCAGCTTCCAGCAGATATGACTATCACACCTTGGAGATCATTTCAAGAAGCGAAGGATGAAAAACTTGTCAAAAGAATATTATCTCATGTGAATTCAGGGGAATTATCATTGGAGGAAATGTCTAAGGAATTCCAAAAGTAAGTTTGTTCAATTATTTTTACATATTTCTAGGTTATAATTTTCTTTTAAATACAACATATTGTTCTTGGTAGTATTTGTTATACATATCATTATATTAAATTTTTTTACTTTATCTATTCAGTCACAAAGTTTACATGAAAATACAAGAACAAATGGTTAAATTCTTAAATGAAGGTAGTTGGGATGATGTTGTATGCAACTATCCAGATTCAAGTTTTACATCAACACTAAAAGATTTTTATCTTGCATTTAAAAATGTAATTTGATCGATACATTCATTTTTATTCATCTGTAAACTACCTTTATTTTATAACGTATACATATTTTTTTTTATTTTAATTAAAGATGGGGAAGGATGCAAATGGAGCACCAGATAGTTTCGGAAGATTTATGGAAGAAATTAAGATTGAAAGACTGAGAAAGCAGCGTCTTAGGAACTTTTAACTTGATCGAACTCTTGCTCATTTCATTTGGAATGGGATTGACACTATTCACTGTTAAGTAATACAAGGAGACTATGAAGACATTGCTAAACTCATACCTAAAAGTGATTATTCCCTAGTTATTTCAGATATTCCCCATGGTTTCAATATTCCAAACATTGGCTATGATAGTGACCCTTACACTTATCAAGCTCTTAGTAAAGTGGTTGCGGGATTTGTAGAAGTCACCATTATGGAGATTTGTGACACTTCATTTAGACACACAATTGGCAATCTTATTTTCAAGCTTCCAAGGGGAAAACAAACTCAAGGATGCAGTTTACATGGAAAGATGTTGAAAATTTATGTTTGATTAAGGTTAAAAAATTCATTTATGTACAAGTTAATTGAACTTTTACTATCTCATGCTACAGGAAAAATTCAAATCTTCTTAACTGTGAAGATCAACCAATTATAAATGATTGTGAGTTCATCCATATTAATAGTTGGACAAACGATGATAGTTATATGTCTATGCTTTTTAAGTAGGTAGATGGAAAGAGTCATAGCCAAGTACTGATTTATGATGTTGTTGTGAAAAAACTAACATATGAAAATAAAGAAGCAAAAGGAGAGATAGTTAACATTTATCAAAAACCACAGTCGTTGACTATATGTCTTATAGACTTATGTTCAAATGAGGGAGATTGGATTCTGGATTTTTTTTTGGCTCAGGGAAGTTTTGTTATATAGAATTGAATTTCAATATCTTATTTCTTAATTTATATGTCATTATACCAATTTACTTCATTATTTCTTTTGTGCTTGATAATTAGGTACAACACTAGCATGTTGCCTACAAAAAGGAAGAAATTGTATTGCCATTGAAAGGATCTAGTATAGTGCAAATTTATTCACCAAAGAATGAATGCTCTTCAATTTCTTCTAGATGCAATGCAATAAATTGGGTTGAAGAAAGGCGATTTTAGTGAATCATGTGAGGAAAAAAAGGCAAAGGAACCTCAACCACCATTACATTGAATGATTGGAAAGGCATACATTGGAAGATTCACAAACATCAAAGATCCATTAGAAGAGGAAAATGAGAAAAATGAAGTAGAAAATATTGTGGAAGAGGATAATTATGAAACTCTAGAGGATGAAGAGTTTGGATTATGTGAGATTGTAGTTTAATTAAAATTATTCTTGGAAATCGAGCTCATTTTTTGTAACTATTAATTAGTTATACTTGTAATGTTTTGACTTTGATATTTTATGCGAAGATTAGGCATTCAATTAATGTTTTTATGTGTTCAATATTTGTATTATGTGATTTTCGCTTTAATTTTTATGTGCATCATGATTTTTTTGAAAAAAACATTGATTATTATTATTTTTTGACATGAAATTCATAAAAAAACACTATTATTTAACCATTTTTTGTTAATTTTTTCTTATAAAAAATGTGATTTTGACATGTCATTTCTAGCAAAAAATTATCAAAATGTGTAATCTAGTTATATTTATGTTCGAAATGGTTATTTTTATGTCAATTTTTAAAACTTATTATTTTTTAGAGAAAATTTTTTGATGTGCATTGAAAAGTCAATTAACGATATATAAATATGTAGAATATCGAAACTTTAAAATATCGACCTTCTTCTTTAACTATGCAGAAGAATAAAAACGTCACTACAAAAAGTAAAATTAAAAGAGAAACAAAAAAATATGAACAAGAAGAGAACTTCAAAAATTGTTAAATTCAGAAAATAATTATTCACATTTAATACATTATAAAATTTAAAGTCGAAAAATAGGTCTTTTAAAAAAAGGGCCTCATGTAGAATCGACACTTTTTAAAATCAACATGAAAATCACTAATATTCTAAAAACTAATGTACATAAAATAATTTAAAGTGTCAAAATTGATTGACTTTTTTTCTACCTCAACAAAATGGGTAATCGTATCGGTCCCCGTTTCAAAGCTTACATTGTTGTAATAGGTAAGGTATGCAGCGAGAAATTTTTGCCTCAAATAACCTCCTAGCATTCAAGAGTAATATATTCATGTCGCTAGAACATATGATCATTACATATATTAGACCTAGTTGAAGGCTATATGTAGCCATTTCTATACAACAATGCCTCTATGTTATACTAATTGGAAGTTTTAATCATAATATATTTCTATTTTGTGCACGATGGAGGTATACAGAGAAAGTGTACGGAGGATGAAACTGTGAAAATGTGTGAAATTGAGGATGTGTGCGGGAGGAATATGCAAAAGGGACATCTGCACTTCTACACCAAGTGACTTCTTGGGTTGGGTCCCAATGAAAGATCAAGAAACAATTCCCATTTTATGGTAACTACCAACATTAAGAACCCATAATATTTTTATATTGAAAAACTTTAATGCATATTATGACTTTCATGCATTAAATGGAAACATGGAAGTGAAAGCAATAAATTCGATTCAAATTTACACTAATTGCCTAACTAGAAGAACTTATTATTTGTGTGACAAAAGGACTATGGCACAATTAAAGATAAAGTCTATGGAAAAACAAACTATGTGCAGAGGTAAAGCGATTTCTAATTTTGTTATACTAAGAAACGTTTTTATAGATTACATGCATTATATTTTAAAACATGGGGAAAGAAACATGGCATATAAAGGAAAAACATGAATTACCAAAGCATGAAAAAAGGGACAAATGTGACAAATCAATTGTTTAAAATACTGAATATCTAGAAGAAGAAATGTGCAAGACAGAGATGTATGCAACAAGTGTGCAAAGGTAGAAATGCATGCAAGTCTGCTAAAGTCAAAATATGTACAATAGGGAAAGTGTTGTGTGGCAATATGATTTCAAGACTTGAAGGCGATGTGGAACCAATGTATGTGTGAAGAAAAGGTTTATGTAGAAATGAGCTATGTACAAAAGTAAAGCATGTGTGGATAGTGCTATTTTAGATATCCAATGTTTATTATTATATATAACAATTGGATATATATACTATACCGCGCACGCAACACACACCACACACACACACAGAATATATATTATATATATATATATATTAATATATATATATTATATAATATATATATATATAAAGTGAATGATGAAGGTATTTCTTATTTGGTAATGTATATAGACCTATGTTGCAAATTCCTTCACTTGAGAAAATATTATCAACACTAATAATGGTGAAAGAAAGGGATGTGCGGAATAAGACATGTGTAGAGCTAAGGCATGTAGGATTTAAAGAATGTGAAACCAAGGTATGTGCAAAGCTGAAATGCATATGCAAAAAACCTATAAATAAAAAATGTAAGTTGCACTACTCTATAGAAAGTGGGACCAAATAACTAATTTATAATCATGTTTACAGGCAATGTTGTGGGATGGAAATGTGTAGAAGAAATGTGCAAAGGTTTAAATGAGCGAAAGTGGAAGAAACATTCACACCTTTTACATATTTGGAAAGATCTTTTGGAATTTAATTAAATATTTTATAAATATGACTTTGATTTGATTATTGACACAACCACCTTGAGAGTCTCTTCCACCCTACAAAGTGAAAATATTATTGTTGTCATTTCTCAATTAAGGGATGTGTAGAATAAAGCATGTGTAAAGGTATGGATTATATGAGTTAAATACTGTCAAATCAAGATATCTGCAGAGCTAAAGTGCATATGTGGATAATATATAGTGCATGTGTAGAGGTAAAAAGGTAAGTTCCACTACTTTGTAGAAACTAGAAAAAATATGGACATAACTAATTTATAATCGAGTTCTGTAGAACTGTTATGTGTGATGAAAATATGTGAATGAAATGTGCCAAGGGGATAATGTGTGTGGGGATGTTTTGGAAAGAGGAACATCCATAAGAGACATGTGCACTTCCGCACCACTTGCCCCTAGGTATATACATGTTGTTACTCTTTTTGGCAAAGTGAGGCACATTTGGGTGAAAAAGGGAGCTTGATCGTGCCATTTTAGGTGCTTAATCAAGCTCCTTAAGAAGTTATACATAGCCTGAATAAAAATTTGAACAAAACCTTAATCGAGCTCCTGTCTAACTCGAGTCAACATAGGAGATTTATAAGGCTATAGGCTCGATTGATCTCTAGGGCACAATCGAGCCTCTATTTGGCATTAAAAGCCACAACTCCAGTTTGTCAAGTCATTTAAAATTTTGTGCAGACTGTGAGGTAGATGACAGCTCAAATGAGGCATTTAAATTCTCAACCGAGGGCTTTATACCTTTACCAATCATTTGGGGGATGGAGAAACAACACCACAATTGTCCTCGAAGACCAAACCAACCATTGTCTGAAGGCCAAGGTATGTTCCCTATCATTTTTTCCCTATTTGAATTATTTTTTTCTGCAAAAAGATAAATTAATTTGAAATGAAAACCTACCATACAAAAACCACCAATTAAACCCTTGAAAACCAAAAGAACAACCTAGGAAACCACCAAAAAGACTAGATAATTTATGTTTTAATGAGGCATTTAAATTCTCAACCGAGGGTTTTACACCTTTACCGATCATTTGGGGGATGGATCAACAACCCCACCAAGGTCCCTGAAGACCAAACCAACCATTGTCTCGAGGCCAAGGTAGGTTTCCTATCATTTTTTCCATATATGAATTATTTTTTCCTGCAAAAAATTAAATTAATTTGAAATGAAAACCTACCATACAAAAACCACCAATTAAACCCTTGAAAACCAAAAGAACATCCTAGAAAACCACAAAAAAGCACCAAGAAAACCCATGAAAACCACCAAAAAAACTAGATAATTTAGGTTTTAATTTTTTTTTCATTTCATTCTATAGTTTTCAATAATTGTAATGCTAACATGCTTATGATGATTTTTTTATTTTTTTTGAATGGTAAAAGCTTTATTTTGCAATTAATTTATGTTTTGAAGTTTTTCCTTAGGAATTTAGTAAAATAAATTTCTAATTTTGTTTATTTCTTGCTCAATAAATTCATTTTAAATTTCAAGGAAATTTAATAGAAAATATGTAAAAAAACTCCAAAACATAAGACAACCTAAGTTGTAACAAAAGAATAAAAAAATTGTGAGCTTATAATTGACATAATAAATATGGTTGCTCATGATCAGCTTCTGTTTATCAAATATTATTTTATTTTTATTCTAAATTTAAATTAATTTATAATTAGATATTTTTAAATAATAATATAGGACAATTATTTTTAAAATAATTACTTTAAATATTACTAAATAAAGTCTAAAAATATATATTATATATAATTATATATATATATAACTTTAATATATTATATATATTATATTATATATATATAAATATATATATTATATATAGATATTTTACTAGATAATATATTGTACACATACATATTATATTATGTAATACGACTATAACTATAACATAATATAATAATTAACTATAACTATAACTTCAATTATATTTTTATCTATGTAATATGACTATAAATAACTATAAATTATGTATAATTGTTGGCTTAGGTTGGGCAGACTCAGGTTCATATTTTACTATGCACCAACAAAACCCTCAATCAATGGCCCTTTCAATAACTACCTGCAAGCAAGTCACACTCTCATTGAAGTGACTATGGGAGGTTGCAGAACTTGGTTTCTACAGCCTTGAGCGATATTGTGATGTGGCAATTTTGTATTTTCTTATGCTTTAACAGTTATAAACTGCTTCACATTCATGAGCTACTTTGCACTTACATATTACTTCACAAAGTTACATTCATCACCTAAAAATGTCATAAACATCCATAAAATTCGTAGTACTGAAATAAAGTGCAGATAATAAGCAAATCAACAAATGAAGACATAGATTTTATCGTGGTTCATCCCAATGTGTGACTACATCCACACGAAATGTTGCATATAATAGAGAACTTGGTACAAAATATAGTTCTTCACATGCACACATAGCTGCAGGTTGTCTACGCACTAAGTTGCAAATGGTTTGCACACTAAGTTGCAAACCTAGGCCTCTGTGCACTCAACTACGGAGGCTTGCCCTTTTCTTCGAAGTACAAATCACAAAAGTATACCCATAAACATAGATATGGATCCAATTGATAGATTATATGCCTTCCTTCTTTATTATTCATCCCTATATATATTATTACATTGATGGATTACATCACAACATGACCATGGACCCAATAGCATGGTTTCCAAAATACAAGGGACTATGGTGCAAAACCATTCAACTTTCACAATATTATATGCTTTTACAAAAAGGGAAGGGCTTCTCCGCAAATCCCCTACACTTCGTGGTGAGTTTGTTGTGTGGTCCTCGTTATGCTCCGCTACTCTACTATGCAGTCCACTTCACAGTCTGTGACATCCTTTCTACTCCACACTTTACCCATAAAATTTAGATTCCTTGCACAAAGTTTGGCCAAGTTGGGTTGTACCCAACATGCCCCTAACACTCACATGTGACTCGTCTCGAGTCACTCAGCTTCTTTAGCTCTGATATTGTCTATAATGTTGTTGCATGCCTTGTTGAATTATTAAAGAATATCTACCAACCTCCTTTCCTTGCTACGCTCTTCTTCTAATAACTCTTTTGTGACATGTTCTACAACCTTCTTTGTCAATTATGTCTCCCTTTGTCAAATTTTCTAAAGCTTCTCATCTGTTGCTTGTGATAGCTGGAGTGCCTCATCGTGCCAAGGCTAAATCCTTTCTAACAAATGCTGCTCATCCTTCTTCAACTCTTTCATTTTCTTTTGTAGCTCCTTTGACTCATTAATTTTTGCGAGCCTCAATGATATTGGTAAAGTATTCGTAGTTTCCTAACTCTCCTCCAATTGATGTTGCTTTTGCTGCATTTCCTCCTTCAGTTTCTGAACATTTGGATCTTCCTGCAGCAAGGTCCAAATTTGCATGCTCTCATCCAACAATTTTCCACTGTCTTCCAATGTTGTGGAGATCTGGGTCATCCTATTCTTTAAGTCAATATCCCTCTATTTATGCACTTCTGGTTGTGTGGCTACTTGCAACTTTAATTGCAGCTCACTCATCATTACCTTATATTTGAACTATACATCTTTAATTTTCTTCTCGAATTCCTTGACTGCAAGGATGAGCTTTGCGACCTTATCTTCTGTTAATTCCTCCTTGTAGACATCCATGCACAAAACTTCCCTACAAGTGGCTTCAACCACCTCTTTTAGTATCTACTACTATATCTCTACATGTTCCTTGTCCTTGATGGCCCGGAAGAGTTTTTTTTCTAGTGCAACGCACTTTTGTTCTATTTGAATGTTTAAGTGTGAGGTGCATTGTTCACACTCCTTGATCTAATTTGTGATACCTTGGTGGAATTAATGTAGGAGCAGAGTGGGCAGTTCTACCATGTTCATATTTACATGGTCCCAACATTTTTCCCACTGCTTAACTTGGGCAGAGTTGAACTACAAAGCTTTGGAAGGTATCTACATTATCCTCATCCCAATTTTGTTTTGTATTAGTCTTTCTCGATGGAGTCCTTGGCATATCTACGATGGTGGTCTGGATGTTTGTGCCCAAATATTCAGCTCTGCAATACTATGTTGCACACATGTGATAATCTTGCTATGGCGTTATTCCACCCTATTCCAAGATTCTATTTTTATCTCATGAACCTTGTCTCCAATTTGATCTAGGTCACAGTCAATGAGAACCATTTGTGTGATTTATTTTTTTTTACCTGCCTTATGCTTCTTTATACTCTTAATGGTAGCTTCAACTTGGATCTTTCTTTTCTCCATGGTAGTTTTATCTGCTTCTACCTTTCTTTCCTCATTAGTTGTATCCTCACCTCCTTCATGGTCCTCCTCATGGTGTTATTCAACATGGTGTTCTTCTTCATGGTGTTCTTCTTCCTCTTCATGTTCCTCTAATTCCTACTCCTTATCTTTCCCATTGCCTTCGCCATGTTGCGAAGTCTCCAAGTCTTCTTCTTCTATTGCACTGTCTCCTACTTCCTGTAGCAGAGTCATCCATTCTGAGGGAAATGTGTGTACTACTTCTATCAAATCATCCCCTTTGAGCATATATGGAAATGCATGCCATTTTTTCTTTGTGTCTTACAATTTATGAAAATCCACCTTGAACATCACCATAGGGCTATACTATTTGTGAAAACTTAGCAAGAGGTGTAGATTTTAGTTTACTAACATGTGTAGATCGATTTTATATAATATGAAAAATATTTTATTCTCTTAAGCTTGTGATGCTTGAGTGATATGCCATAGTGAAGCATACCTCACAACTTCACAAACATCTGAAGGAATTGAAGGGAATTGTGTGTCATCTGGCTCTTTCCACACTAACATAGCAATGATCAAGATTAACCAAGTGAAGTGGAAATATGTACCTTTCTCCTAGACCTCGTGGAATTCATCCAACAATTCCTTTCATAAGTATCTAGCTTGGTTGTATTGGACTCCATTTGTGCAGTACATGGCTAAAGACATTACTGATGTAGGAACTTCATTTGCATTGCACTTCCTCATAATATTTCTAGCCAAAATGTGTGCAGAAAAGTGGACTACTTGGACACCAATCAATTTTATGTCATAGCCCCTTTTGACTTTGATCAACCCGTACTTCTTCTTCATATTCTCCACCAAAGTGTGATCCTGACCATTTCCAACGAACTACTTCGCAGGGTTCTGCCCTTGGTATGGTAATATTGTGATCCTCCAAATCAACATTTGGTCTATGGGGATCTTATTCCCTATCCATAGGTTTCCATCAAGTATCAATACCAAAAAATTTCACATATATTTTTTTTTTGTTGAACTTCAGCCGAAGTGCTACAAATTCAACATATTCAGCAATCCTAATTGTGCCAACCCATTTTCCCACCATTGTGGTTCCAATCTCATCACTCCGCCCTCTAGGTAGTGAACCTGCTTCAAGTACCATTATGGTGCGAACTGAGGGTACTTCTTCTGGTCATTAAAATCATAATTTGTAAATTTGAACTGTGGAATTTTCCTTAAAATCTGTCCTAAAAATGGGACAGCTTCCAACAATAGTGGTGTAAATGTCCCATAATTCATGCCTTTGGAATCCTTTACTAGTTTGGCACTTGGTTTCCTCGATGGGATGTATGAGGGAAAATGTGGTATGAACACTACACCACCTTCCTCTTCCTGTATTTTCTCCACTTCTTCTTCACCAATATCAACTTGCTCAGTTTGCTCCTAAGGCTTCAGAGGTTTCACAGGCTTCTTGTCTTACTTTTTCTTGGTTCCTTCTTCCTTGGTCATTATCCTTGCTTCTATGGGGACAGTGTTGCTACTATGGGTGTTTCAACTACTATTGTGGACATATTAACAACTTCCATGACTCAAGACAATCCCTTCTCATGAAAATTGTACACAATCTCCTCCCAAGATTGCTCAGACGACATACACAGCAAAGTCTCTTGAAACCTCTTCGCACTATTAATCACTCGAGCTCTTGATTCAACAAAATTCTTAATCTATGAAATATTCGGCTATTGATAACAATTTCATCCTTCAAACCTCTTCATTAGATTTGATTTTGTCCCGATTTTGTTCAGATTTCGTCATTAAATGCATATCTAACCTTAAATTCTTCCATTCTCTTATCTGAAATTCAACTTTGGGTGTGTCTTTTCCCTTTAAACAGTCATATTTCTACTTTCCTGGTGAACTTCAATACATTCCCTATTGTAGCACACCATCATTTTACATCATAACTTCCTACATACTTTGACATGTTCCTCACTATAGTGAAGTACTTTCTTCATCGAAGCTCTCTTTGCAATGTATTTTATAGTCTAATGCCCACTTTCAAGTGCATGTGACACTAAGACTTTCCTTCTTTCTTATTTAGGGAAAATTTGTAGGGGTAGGGTTATCCCTATATAGCTTCAACCTACTGCCATTACCTTGCCATGAATTAATTATGCATGTAACTTTGCTAACCAGCGTGTTTTAAATTTCCCTGGAAATTTTAGAGACTTATTGTCATAGAAGGGAACAAGGTCTCCTACCTGAAACTTCTTTTGCTTCATGTGCTTTTCATGCCAAGCCTTTTCTCTCACTTTTTGTACTTATTAATGAAATAATACTATAAACATGTCTTCTTCCGGAGTAAGTAATTGTGACAACCTTTCCTCCATTATGTTGGGGTCTGCCATATTTGTGAAAACTACAATTCTTAAGCTAGGGATAATCTATTTGATGGGCATCACAACTTCTTTCCCATAAACCAATCTGGAAGGTATCTAAACTATCAACTTCTTGAATGTGGTTCTATAAGCCTATAACGTTGCTGGAATTCTCAGATTCCAATCATTTATGTTCACATTACATACTTTAGTCTGTGCATTTTCCAAAATCTTGTTAAAATATTCGATTGTGCCATTTGCTTGAGGGTGATATGGAGTGATTTGTTGGTGGTAAACTTGAAATTCCTTAGTTGATGCTTCAATGTTCTTATTCAAGAAATGTGACCCTTGGTCACTTGTCAATATCTTTGGAGACCCAAATCTGGACAATATGTATTCAAAGATTAAGTTTGCAGTAGTTTTTGCACTATAATACTTCATTGTTTGTGCTTCAACCCACCTTGTCAAATAATCAGTCACAGTGCTTATATATCTCACACCAGTCCTTTTCCATGGTGGATTGATAGGTCTAGCAAAATCAATAGCCCATTTATCAAAAGCTTAAAATGTTGCGTGTGGCACTAGTGGCATTTCATCTCTTCTTGAAGGTTTTATTGTTCTTTGGCAAACATCACAAGCTTGACAATACTCATTTGCCTCTTTGTGTAGTGTAGGCCACCATAATCCTTCTCTTAAAAAAAATTATGTAGTACCTTTCCCTCCATAATGTCCACCAATTGTGCCACTATGAGCTTCTATTAAAATTATATGCCTTTTGTGATTGGGAACATACATGTGCAATATCTCATTTCCTCCCATCTTATACAAATGGCCTGTTATTAGTGAAAAAAGAGTATCCTTAAGCACCAATTATTTCTTCCACTGCGTAGTGTATTCTGAAGGAGCCATCCCTTTCGTTATGAAGTGAATAATATTAGTGAAGTGATCATTCGCTATTATGATCACAAACAACTACACATTAGGAAGATTAGCCTCTATATTCATTGGTTCTTATCCTGTTACCTACCTTCACAAATGATCAGGTCCAACATTTAGTCTTCTTGAATTAACAACAACTTCGAAGTCATACTCATGAAATAATAATTGTCATCTATGAATTTTTCCTCCTAAAACAGACTTATTTACCTAATACTTTAGTGCAGACTGATTTGTGAACATCTTGAAATGTGATCCCAACAAATAATGTCTAAATTTCTATAAATCATATACCATAGCTAGTCCTTCCCTTCCTATAGTTGTATAGTTCTACTCTACTTTAGACAGTTTCCTACTTGCAAAATCTATAGGGTGATCGATTTCTCCTTCACCAAGTTGTGCCAATACTACTCCTAAAAATATGCATGAAGCATCCACATGAACATGAAATTCCTTATTACAATATGGGAATACCAGTATAGGAGAAGTGACCATCATTTATTTTAGTGTTTCGAGGCTCTTCTGACATTCTTCATTCCATAGAAATGTTACATCTTTCCTCAACAACTTTTCCATAGGCACAGTGATATGTGCATATCCTTTGATAAATTTTTTGTAATATCTTGTATCTCGTAATATGGTGTGAAGCTGTCTCACTATCTTTGGTGGAGGTAAATTCACAATAATAGCAATCTTCACAGGATCCACCATAATACTTGCTTGCAAATAATATGTCCCAACAATATACCAAAAAGTAAAAAAAATATGCACTTTTTGATATTCAAAGAAACCTGATATTGCTTGCATGTGTTGAGCATCAATCTTAACCTCGCAACATGTTTCTCCAATAACCAAAATAATATCCAATATGATCAAATTATACCTCTAAAAACTTGTGAATATATTCTTTGAAAGATCTAACCACCACTCTTGAAAATATGGCAGGGGAATTCTTCAGTCCAAAAGGAATCAATGTATAATGATATGAACCCCATTCCGTAACGACGGTGGTATTATGTCGATCCTTTGGTGCTATTCTATTCTGATGGTATCCTGAAAATCCATCTATAAATTAATAGGCTTCCAGACCTCCTTCGTTGTCCAATACTTCATATGTGAAAGGAGTAAGGAATGGGTCATGTAGACATGCATCATTTAACTTCCTTAAATCAACACAAATCCTAATTTCTCCTTTTTTGTTTTCTTTTCTTGTACCACCATAGGACTTACCCACTTTGATTCTTCCACAGGTTCAATGATTCCATCTTCTATCATTTTTTCAAGTTCTCTCTTCACTTTTTCTTTGTACTTTGGATTCAGTGTATGAGGCCTTTGCTTAACTAGCTTCACATTAGGATTTAAGCGAATCTTCATAACTCCTAAATCTCCTACTATGCCCTTCATATCTAAAAAATTAGTGGGAAATAACTCCTGGTACTCATGCATAATATCTCTCACTTGGTTGACTATCTCTTCACCCCAATATCTTTTATTGTTGCAAACTTCAACTCCTCTTCTGATCCTATATCCACCTTTCCTATCTTCAATGGATATGTTATATTAGTTTTTTCTAGCTCAGGTCCATTCACTTCGCAGTAGCCTTCAGATTCTTCTATGTAAATATTGCAAGGGTCTTCATCTTCTTCTGCAGTGATGTTATAGAATTCCATTACATTTTGTAGCTGTACAACCCAATCACGATGCCAAGTGAGTGGAATCTCATTCCCAAAAATCTTATTTTCAACTATCTGAAGGGTTGAATCTATATATGGGCAATCATCTTCAAAGATAAATGTCAATATAAATCCATCAACCATATCTACCTAGTTCATCGTACCATGTGGAAGTTCTATTTCTAGGTACCAGTTTTGAGGAATTGTCTCCAATGTATGGATGAACCCATACACCCATTCTTCTCATGGAATCTCCCTCCTTGTTGTCCTCCATAGCTAGATGTGCTCTCTAGGATGAATTTGAACATCATTTTTATCTTCCAATTTTGTTTATACCTGATCAAACCTTATCCATGTCAACCCTCAACATTATTTCCAAGTTCCTATATTCTTCTGATGTGTACCCCATCATCTAGCAGGAGTAGCTATTAGGTTTATATCTAGAGCTAACAATCTTTGACATTCTAGTACTTGTTCTACATATTCTTCAATAAAAGTATTTATATCACCCAAACCATCATAAACGGTAAGCCACATACCTCAGCTTTCATATAATGAACTGCTTTAGTGACTCTTGAATGTTTCCTTGTGGACACTTCAACTTGTTTTGCCAATTTTCCAATTCTTCTTTTGAATCTAAAATGCACGAACTATCATTCTAGCAACTCAACTTCCCTTCAGTAGGGTTAACATAGTCTTGTTATTTTTCTCTCATTTGATAGAAGTTATCTGTATCAATTGTGATGTACTATTCTTTAACTAGTTCATTATTCCTTGCTCCTTTTGATGGATCCAAGGGAACGATCACTCTCATATCTTTTCTTTCAAATATCATTTTCCTCTTCTTTAAATTGATTAGAGACATGTTGGCAAATGCCCAATCTAGTCCAACTAATGTCAGATAGGGGTTACTTTCATCCATAATTTCTATTACTTCAAAATCAGTAGTAGTGTGCACCCCTTCAATGTCCACTTAATGTGTGGTAATCTTCCTAGAGGAATGATCTTTTGATGATCACCATTATTACTTGAATAAGTGACCATTGCAACATCGATTTACCCATTAAATCCCATGTTTTATTTGTGAGGACATTAGCTTCAAATCCCAAATGTAAAATAACTTGGTCCATGTCATATTCTCCTATTCGTGCACTAAGCCTCATTTCTTTTCTAGTTCTCTTTTGTCTATGTAAATTGTTAACTTCATGCATCTCATGCCACAATAATTATTTAGATGTGAAATAATTTATCAATTCCTAAATTCCTTCTACATCTCTTTGATCTCGCAACAATGTCATACAAGTTTGAAGAAAATATTTTAAAGTATCTACCTTATATGTTGCATCGTGTTCCTTTATTTTCAGAGCTTGGCCTTGTGTCAAAGACGATACAACGTAGCTATTCTTCTAATTCAACCACATGCTAGATGTCAAACCTCCTACACCCATAAAGCTTCACTTTGCTTCCATAAAGACTTCCTTTTTCATTTGAATATCAAATGCAGGGGATTTTTCAGTAGTCTTTCTAGCCCATGTAGCTTCAACTTCCTTCTCTCCATTTGCTTTATCATTTCGAAACACAATTTGACTCCTTGTTACAATATTAATGTGAGATTCATCGGTCCATGGTTCCGCAATCATCATCTGAATGTTCTGTGCCAGTTGTTTATTTTTATTTTCTTGCATTTATCCATAAGTACCAAACACTCTTCAATTACATGATCAAATTATTTGTAATACTCACATGTCATAGTCGATTCTAAAAATCTCTTGCAAAATGACCAACCTAGCCATAGTTATAGAAGAAAATTTTTCCTCGTCCTTTGACCAACTCCACCACTTTGACCACCACCTCGCCTCGACCTTGATAACCACCTTGAACACTGTGTTTTCCATGTTCCTCATGTCCATGTTCTTCAACTTTCATTCTATAGGCATCAATACAATGCTCCATCATTAATTCATAAGCTCAAAAGTTGTTTTCATCATGTCCCACTAATTTGGAGAATTTGCAATATACAATTCTTGGAGTTTAGACATACTTATGGAATATGTATAAATCTTTCGAGTGATTTTCACCTCTAGTTTTACATATCTCATTCTATATTCTAGATCCAACATTCAAAGGGTTTGGTGCTCCAGTAGCCATGTAATTTCTAAAGAGAGGTCACTGTTCTTTAGAATGGCCTTCTACTTTACACTTTGTACACCACACTTCTTCTTTGAATTCCTTACTTTTCTTCATATCTTGTATCTACAAAGTCAAATTTTCTAGCTAACTCTGGATCTACTGCATACCTACATTGGTATCCCCTATAGGAATAGCTTCTATTTTCATCGCAAGTTCTAAAGCTTTGGCTTGAGTTTCTACCTTTTTTGTGTTAAAGTTAATCTAATATGTGCAAGCAGCACAACTGTAAATCATTCTTTGTGTTGATGTAGAGCTATTTCAAAGCTCACCTGATCTAATAATATCTTGAATCTTTGATTAAATTCTCAAACAGACACAATAGGTTTTTATTTGATTTCTTTTAATTATGTGACACACTATGACTCAGACATTAGCTCCTTAAATTCCTTTACTGGCTTTGTTTAAATGTATGTAAATGATTTTATGTTATTTCTCGAATACTTAATGTACCATGTCAATTCTTTATCTCGGAATGTCATGAAAAGTTGTACTTTCTTTATAGTTTCCTCATGCACCTCCTTCGTTGTCTAAACTACTTCGCATAAAAACCAAAACTACTCTGTATCGTCTGATCCAATCCCTTTAAAGATAGGTAGCTTAATATCATCGACCAAGTTCTTCTGAGAGGGGAGGGGGAATGGGTGGGGGGGGATTCATAAGGGGAGAGGGGTAGTGGGGATAGGATGACTGGGAAAGGTAAAATCACCCTAATTACTACCTGATTCTGACTTAGGCAAAATTTCATGCTAGAAGGGTGAATATTGCGAAGTTACTTCAGGGTTCTTAGGGAAGTTTTCTTCACTTTCAGACTCACTTAATAGAGGGCTATAGTCACGGTCTATAAAAGTCTTTGGATATTGGTCATGAGATCTCTTCCTAGTTTCTATTATATATCTTTTTCCACTTTTCATTTTTTCAGTTTCTTCTTCATATCTTCTCACAAACATACATAACTAATAATCTGATTGCATTCTTAAAATTCCTTTTTTGCACAAAAACATCTTAATACAAAGTTTTAGAGATCTCAATAACTTACCTCGTGGTTATTTGAAAACGTTTTGTTCTGATTCGTTATAAGACATAATCGTGTCTACCATGAACTCAGTAATTAATCCTTTGAATATGTTATCAATCCAAAAATCAACAACCCTTGAGATTCTATTTTTAGTGTTCTTGAGTCACTATATCATTTCAAGAGTCCACTCCTTAGTTTCATCTCCTTTAGAAGATTTTTTTTCTCTCAGTCAACCTTCATATCCACTAATGCATCTCGACATGAAATGAACCAAAGAATATTTCATATTGATGTTCAAAAATATACTTCTCCAACCACCTTTTGTTGATAAACGAGGGTTTCTATTTTCTTGATTTGCAAATTCTCGTTCTTTATGTTTTATCCATTCTTGGATTTCTTTCCTCGAAAAATGCCATATAAACATATCCCTCAAATAGATCCCATTCCTAGCATAGGAATTATTTATTGGATTAGGTTGGGTTGGCCTAGGTTCAGATTTTACAACGCACCAAAAAAACCCTCAATCATTGATGCTTTCAGCAATGACCTGCAAGCAAGTTGCAGTCTCACCAAAAGTGACTATGGGAGGTTGTAGAACTAGGTTTTTGTAGCCTTGATGGATACTGCGATGTCACAATTTTGTATTTTCTTATGCTTTAACACTTATAAACTTCTTCACATTCATTAACTACTTCGCACTTATATATTTATTGCAAAACTACATTCATCACCTAAACATGTCATGAACATCAATAAACTTCACAGTACTGAAATAAAGTGCAAATAGTAAGCACAACAACACATGGAAACACAAATTTTATTATGGTTCATCCCAATGTGGGACTACGTCCACAAGAATTTTTGTGTATAATAGATAATTCAGTACAACAAATAGTTCTTCACCTACTCACATAGTTGCAGGTTGTCTGTGCAATAAGCTGTAGACCCATGCCTCTACACACTTAGCTACGGATCCTTACCCTTTTCTACAAAGTAAAGATCAAAAACATATAGCCATAAACATAGATTTCAATAAAACTTATAGATTAGATGCCTTCCTTCTTTATTATTCATCCATATATATACTATTACATTAAGGGATTACATCACTACATTACCATGGACCCAATGCCATGGTTTCCAAAATACAAGGGACTATGGTCCAAAACCAGTCAACCTTTACAACACTATATGCTTTTACAAAAAGGTAAGGGATTCACCATGAAGACCCTATACTACATGGTAAGTTTGCTATGTGGTTGTTGTTGTGCTCTGCTACTCTACTATGCGGTCCACTTTGCACTCTGTAATATCCTTTCTACTGCGCACTTTACCAATAAAATTCAGATTCCTTACCCGAAATCTAGCCATGTTGGGTTGCGCCCAACAATAACATAACATTATAACTATAAAATAATATAACTATAACATTTAACATAAAAAATACATTTTACATTAAATTATATAATTATGTATATGAGTTCAAGTTTCAACAATGTATCTATGATAGATGCATTAAATCTAGATGAAAAATGCATTTACAGTTAGCAAAAGATTTTTGAATCTTTTCTAATTTGTACCATATAGTCTTATTATATGGTGTGTTTTACCATAAACATTTTCTTCATGTTATTTCACCTAGTACATTTCATGTGTCGAAGTCAAACATTATAATAACTTACAGTCTAAGGGAATATTTGGTTGCTGGGAAATTTTACTAGTTTTGTCAATAGGTTTATTTCATTTTTTTACATATATATTTATATATTTATGCTCTATGAATAAAATTCGTTATTTAGAAATGGGAAAAAGTGTGAAGGTAGATATGATCACTTCTTTTAATTGTGTTTACAAGGAATTCAATAGTTTGGTTGATAAATTATCGAAAAAGGGACTCTAAAGTTTATGTCTTTAGACTAGATTATTCTACTTTAGTTTAGAAATGGTTTTTATTGTCAACATTATTTCTAATTCAACAATTTTTTTTGGATTAGTTTATGTGTATCATATGTAATAGTTTTGTATTATATGTATTAACATCATAAAATCATACACATATTTGTACAGTCCAAAAGGTGTCCAAAGTCATCCAACAAAATGTACAAGTGAATATATTCTAACTAAAGACATTATGAATATCAAAAAAATTAATTTATCCTAGGATCCAATGTATAATGAATTAAAAATTAAGGATTGTGTGGCTTTCCCTTCGATAGTCGCATGACATCCGGTATTTTCTTTGAAAGTTGTGTGATTGAAGAAATTTTCTAACTCAGCAATTCGGGACCACTTCCCACCCTTGGAAGATGATTCCATGATAGGATTTTAGTCAAGGATAGCTAAATTTGTATCGCCCTAAAGAGATTCAACCCTCAAAGGAATCCTCTTGTCCTACTCATAAGTCACTTTCATTCATGAACCAAGAGATGGAAGAGGGATTCAAAAAATTCTATATAAACAAGCCATGGGAGAAAAAAAATGAAGACAATGTTATGCTAGCCAAATATCTATCAAAGAAAACCTTCATTTCATTGTAGAAGTATAAGAATTAGAGAACTATTGTCTTAGCAGAATTTCTTCTTAGCAATCCATCACTCTAGCGTGGACAAGATTTAACCATTGAGAGAGCCTTGATACTTCTTGGATAGAGAGGAGAATCTTGCAAAGGGAGTGAAGAAAAGAACCTCCTTGCTGAGGATTTTTTAGTAGCATTGCTCAAATAATTCTCTTCAAGTGTTTAGTATTCTACTATTTGTATTCATCCTATACCACACCAGCCAATAAAGAGAGCCATTCTCCATAATTATCTTGACTTGTTTGCTTCATTAAGCATTATTTGTGTCATTATCTCTTTGTTTTAGATATTTTTTTCATATTATTTCTACCATTTGTAATACTTTGTTTTTTCATGCTTGTCCACTGAAAAAAACCAAACTAATTGCTTTTCTTTGCAGGGAACAACCTAGTACTAAGAAGGTGTGTTTCGATATACTATTGCTACCAAAAAACTACATCAAGATTGGTGACTCCACTATTTTATTTTCTTTACTCTAACGGTTGTGTTTGTAGGGATTTCTTTCTGCATAATCAACTTACAAGGTGTCCAACACCTCTCTAGAATTTTTGCACGACTTTTTGGACCTGTTATTGGCCTAGGGTCTTGCTAGTTCATAGTTTCCTATCATTTGCGTGACCTTTTCTCAGACAGACGTGCGGAAATGTCTATGCATAACTAATACCATGTGGTGTCCAGAAAGTTAAAAATTCATTGTAATTTCACTTTTTTTAGGTGATTGGAAGCATTTGGTGAATTGCCTTCACGTTTACAATTTTTCCAGTTAGTATATATTACTTAATTTCTTTACTAATCATAATCAGTAGGGTAATCATATTATCTTTATTTTTATTTTCCAATTCCCACATAGATTAATTAGGGGGGGAAGTAAGTGGCCACATTCCAGACATATTTTTCAATCTATTTTGCTAGTTTTTGTAAATCACATAGCTTAATTAGTAAAGGAGTAAGTGGCCTATCATCCACAAACCTTGTTACTAACCAAACAATTTTTTAATTTCATTATTTTTTGGACTAGGGCCAAGTGCCATTACAAAAGCATGTATTCTATGCTTTCCTTGCATCTTTTAGGTGATCCTCAGCTAGAATAAGAAAGCCTTCTTAACGCACTTGTGTTTCCCATCTCCCTTTAATCACACATAGTGTAGTAGGAGAAAGAATAAGCGACCCATTATCCTCACATCATTTCTTTTTCATGCAAGTAACAATTCAAATCAAGCATAATTAGGAGGATATTGTAACACATTGTCAAATATCCACATCTTATTACACTTTGGATGTTCACTTCATCACTTGCACACAATTACACATCACACACTAAGCTTCGATAATTTTCGTATTAGAAGGAAACTTGTTTCTGGAGCTTTTGATACTTACTTTATTTTAGCTTACATCTCACACCATAAATAGAACTAAGACCCTTAAAAGCAATGATAACTTGAACCAACTAAATTCTACACAGGGGCCACCAAAGAATTTATAGTTCAGGTCAGAACCATTGGGGGTGGGCATCCCATAAGCCGCCATGGTCATGCTAGATATTTGAGACATAGAAATTAAATGTTTATGGAGATTAAAATCTTTCAATCATCCCATGGAAAATAATACCTGAGCATAGCAGAGACCCAATTTAGAGGGGCTCCGGCTTAGGTCTAGTGTGTGCGATACTATTTGCACCTACCCAACTCGTCTAGTGTTTAGTAACGGTAAATGACTACCAAGAAGCTAAAGACTAGAACGCTCACATAGGAAGAAGGTAATTTAGTAGCCAAAATATAGGGAATTCATCCCTATACGTGTAGGTGTGGGCATCACCAAATCCTGATTCATTACCTTTGTCAATTCAGTGATTGTTGGAAGGCATCACTAGTTATTTTGGGACGTTGCCCTTGTATCCATCAAAATATACCTTTTCAAGGCACAATTACATTAATAGTACAAAGGATGAATAGGTCTTCATAGGATCTTTTATCATACACAAAAACAAATGAAAAGAATTTTTTTTACTGATTACATAGTCTAAATGTAAAAGGAAAGTAATCATTTTATTTTCACTTTTTTTATGTATGTGGTATATTTTCTTTGGGAATCATCTCCTTCCCTAAATCACATAAAGTATCACACACTCTACTTGCCACCATAGGGGACCCCATGGCTCCCTCTCGATCTAGAAATTTTTAAAATCTCCCTCCATGACCAGGACGAGTTCCAGGTCTCTCACCATTTAGGTGCATAATACACCATACAACTACCGTTATAGGATCTTCCATTATTGGTGCAACGTTTCTTAAAACTCCTCCTCATCAAAGTACCCCATTCACTATCCCCCAATGGAGCCACCATAACTTCTCTCAAGAGAGTCCATGTGGTGCTCACTAGGGTAACCACCCTCAACAGAGAACCCCCATTCATATAGGTGTCCAAAATATTTTTGCGATGGCAAACAACTCGAAAGTCCCATTTTCAGCTTCTTTAAGCCTTCCAGATTTAAGAAAGCTAACAATTGACCTAATCACACATGACCAGAATTTGCTAGCCATTCCAACCAAGATCCTATTGGACATTCCAAAATTTGAAGGGAAGTAAGGAGAAGACCCAGGAAACCATTTCATGAATTTTTACCTATGGCGTTTATCCAATGGTATCACAGACGATACTATTTGATTACAATTATTTCAATGCACCCTTGCTAGGCTAGTAGTGAAATGGTATATTGACCAACCTTTTATGTCACATGGAAGCTTTAGTTACCTAGCTACAACACTCCTAAAATTATTCCAGCTTCTAATTCGTCACAATTTGGGCCTAAAACTACCCACCCACTTCAAACAAACACCTGCTACACAGATATCAAATCATATCCATGAGTGGTAGACATGTCATAGATTGTGTAAATTATAGTTTGAAGACAAATTTCTCGTCGACCTATTTTGGTGATCTTGCACATCAAAAATCTAGAAACACATTGATAATTCATCCCCACAGAACGAGGAAGAGGCCATTAGGAAAGCTCAACAATTAGATCTTATATATACACCTTCTAGATATCTCTACCATGTTTTGCTAGATGCCCCATGTCTGTAGAATTTTAAAGAGACACTAGGTGCATCCAATGTTGATGATGGAGTTATTGGGACCATAGCCCAAAATCACCTTGCAACACTTTCCAATACCCTAGATACAATTACAGTGGCCAAATATTTGGTGCCATAGCACCACTAAACCACACATCATATTACCCTGATCAACCTATGCCTATGGAAAATCCTACTATCCAAGTTAACCAATACCAAGTCATGAAGGGTGGCCAATACCCTCCGACGTAAGGTGGGCCATACCACCTAGGAACATGGAAAAAAATCATCCTTCCCATAACTCATACATGATTTAGTGACAAAGGGACCAATATTTCACTTTCCCTCCACCTCAAAAGAATAACCCATCAGTACAAGCTAATGCAGGGGTTAATCTAGTGGAACCTTCTCTCTCTCAACAACAACAATTGGATGAATATATGGCACATCTAACCTACCTAACTTCGCTATAAAAAAGAAGCAAAAAGCAAGGCAAAAAGAGAGCCTTTTTAGGGGGCCAACAATCAACAACAACCTATGTGGGAATCGGTCTGGGGTAAACCCAATTGGAACCAAAACAAGGGACCGACCAATAACAACCCAAAAAGGAAAAATAATAATATGAATCTATGAAGTAATCACACTTTTTCCATTTGTGGTGAGTATGATCATTACACCCATCACTGTCCTCAACTCTCTGAGTTGAAAAGGATGAAAGACATTGGGGGAAACGGGGGGGTAACCAACAACTTGTAGTGATGCAACATCCCTTCACCCACCAAGGAGTGGTAAATTCACAACAAGAACACTCTCAAAACCCTTATAAAGGAAGTTCCCAAAGTGCCCCAAACTACAACATTTACATCGCAAGAGAATATGCTCTCCTGCAAATGTGCGACCGAGAGTATGGAACTCTACCATAAACCAATCCTTCCACCTTGACTAGTTCAACACCTACAACACCTTTAACAACCCTTTGATACGCCATTCAGCCTAACAAAAAGATGGTTAAATGACCTTTACAGTGAGCAAGAAAGAACTCAAAGGCTTCTCACAACTTAGCATAGTCAATAACTTAGTCCAAACTCCTTCAACTATGTTAGCAGTGGAATTTTTTCAATCATGTTGAACCCAATGAAGAGCCTTATCTTTTGTTTTTGGAGCAATCGATCCTGATGATTATCATTTCATGGTATTTAACTTGGATAAAGCCAACCCACTTCTACCATCAGTCGTCGCTTTTCAAATCCTAGTATTAGTCCAAAATATTACCATCAATCATTACATAGCCAACAAAGGGGCATCCACATGTATAATGTCCAAATCAGTATGGAACAAACTTGGATCCCATCAGCTCAAACATTCTAAAATCACTATCAAAGCATATGAAGGGCACCCTTCTGTTCATGTAGGCCTATACCAAGCTATTCCAATACAACTATACGGTAAAATCATGCTCATAGACATCAAAGTATTGGATGCATAATTGGATTATAATATCCTTCTGGAACGAAGTTATATATATGAAATGTGAGCAATAACATCTTTTGTATTCAGGGTAATGATGTTCCCCCATGATGGGAAAATTATTACAATCGAAGAACTCACATATTATGAGAAGAAGACATTAACTACACCTGATGGTGTGCTACCTTTTATCATATCTTCTCCAAAATTGGTCACCACTTACAGTAAATTCAGCCCCAACGAATTTAAGTCATCAGTACTCCTCAGGATATTCCTAGGAGCCCACCTATGATAGACGATATCCCTCAAGACATAGGATCCCTATTGTGCATCATGAGTTCATTAAACACCCATCAAGATCAAGAACCCGTTTCAGATACCAACAATAATTTTCAACTTAATCTTACTTTCTTACCATATTCTATCACCAAAACACCCTTCTTATTCCCCCCACCTGGATTTATCTCACACTAAGTCATCACAACGTTCTCGTTACCCAATACAACTCTAGTGATACCAGTTTGGTATCTCACCCCTCGGGCCACGTCGGGAAGATAAGATATCACCTTGACAAGCATCATTCCTGTACCTCCTTAGGATAATAACCCACAATAATAAACACATGCATCGACACCAATTGGTGCCATAAAAAGGGATACGAAAAAAGGAATGAAGGCAAAAGCTTCAAATGCTACCTCCTATAGGGTCCTTCCACCCTGTGTTTTGTGTGAAGTAGTTGAGCACCCCACCAATGTGCCCTGAGTTAGACAAGATCAAAGCTCTTCTACATGCCCCAAAAGCTGTTGGGTGTGGAGCATGATTATTTAGAGGTCTCTGTTTCAACTAGATGTATACCCCAGGAAGTTTGTACACCCCTCCACATAGGAGGGGGGGGCCGGGTTCGGGGGAGCCAATCCCCCCTAGTTGGGGGGTCCAGGGGCTAGCAGTCCCCTAGCGGGGGTTTCAGGGGTAGCGCTCCCGAAGCTAAGAATAGATGTAAAATTACCTTGTAAAAGTATAGTAATCTCTAGTCAATCTGGGTCGTTCATTAGGCAGATGATCTGACAGTATAACTTATGTTTAGTTTAGGGTTTTTTGCCTTAGAAGGAAACCCCTGTCTTTGTATGAGGGAATTGTATTGGTGTTTTGTAGTAGATGTGTATTCTCTAAGTGAGAAACAGAGAGGTGAGACTCTGAGAGAAAATAAAAGATATTACAGTGGATCTATTGTAGGTTGTGTCTCTTCATTTTGTTGGATAATAGAAAGGAAGGACTGGTTGTTCGGGGTGGACGTAGCCCAAACTAGGTGAACCACATATATCTGTGTCTCTCTTGTTTTATGTCTTTTCTGTGTTTATATTTCTACAATATTTTATGTGTTCCATTGCTCTGTAATATATAATTCTCTAACAAAGTGCCAAAGAATCCCTCTCCCTTTGCTAGACAAAATATCACACTCACAGGTTATAAGGTACTATGCACCAACCATGCATGTGCCATATGTATGGAATACGAACATTACACTCATCATTGCCCCAAAATCCCTCGATGTCGAGATGTGTTAGGTGCACTCACCCAATCCTATAACCCATCACAACTAGCAGATGATGGGTATAAGACTATTTTTTTTGTCATGAGGGAAGAAGCTTCTTTCTCTTATCGCTCTTTTGGTACCTCATCCTCCTGCCATTCTTGGAGGCAACCATAAATGTGACACCCCATCATACCTCCACATGTGCTTTATGTGATGACCTAGACCATTTCATAAACTAATGTCACAAATTATGGGAATTAAACCGATTGTATCTGGTTACTCGTGTTGTCTAAAGAAACATACCTAGCCTCAAATGTCATACTTGCCATATTTGTGCAAGAAACCATCACGTGCAACACTTCCCCCATATTCCCCAATTTTTCTCTATGTTATATTTCATGCGTATATTTATTGCTAAAAACTCTAATTTAGTCATATCAAATACTGAATCACACCACATCACAAGGGGATCAAGTATCTAGATCCATATTATGTGTGTTTGAGGAAAGTACACCGCCGAGAGTTCATCTAGGCCCCCATCAACAACTCTACTCTCACCATCACTAGTCTAGATCTTGCAAAAAGGAAAATATATCTTAGACTACCTAGTCAAGGTCATCCCTCACGTCTTCCCTATGTGATAGACCCAACCACCTAGTAAATCAATGTTGGGAATTAGGCAAGATAAGAGACCTCTTTTTCTTTTTAGTGCATATCCCACAAATCCATCTCTCAAACCAAGAGAGACTCACACATTGTCATTGTCACATCTGCTCTCAAGCACATCACATGAGGAATTGTTAGTACCTTCCATGTTTTGAAGCAGTAAGAGAAACATTGAATCAAACCCACGCTAGAAAGTCACCTCATGCTCATACTAAGATCCAAAGGTTGTCAGCACTCCGCATAATCTTTTTTGTGCCACTTCATACACCCAATACTAAGACCAACCAATGGGGCCCCTTCCCTCTACAAATACATTTTACCTCCATCATCATGCAGGTCATTTTTTTCATGGGGCATGTTAAACACACATGGGCAGCAAGGACAATATGAAAGATAAACATGTGAATTCAATTTTTATTAACAGGAGATATACATTTATAGTACATGTGGTGACCGTTGGGTTTCACATCCCAAAGTCCCTTGGACTCCTTTTGTCCATTTGGCTTCCACACTAACCCATTGAGGATTAGGTGTCCAACATTCCCCCCCTTAATCCAAAGGGTTATGTATGAGCCCAAGAAGAGAGCTGTAATACAAAATGTGCAAAAATGCATGGCAGCACTAAGCTGAATGTGCTCTCTGAAATGTTGGTATAAAGGGTGGTGGTTTAAGGATAACCATCAACACTTGAATGCTTAGTGCAGTTCCCAGAACTCTTCCAAAACTGGTAAGAAGTTGAAGTCTTCTGCTAGAGGAAGTGCTCCTATTGTTTTGAAGAGGGAAACCTTCAACCAATAAAGGGAGGTTTCACCCCACATAAAAGGGAGAACTTCAACCTGAAAAGGGAAGTCTCAACATGCGATGGTTTAAGGATGACCAACAACTCTGGAATGCTTAATGCAATTCCTGGAACTCTTCCAAACCTGGCAAGAAGCTGGAGTCTTCTGCTAGAGGAAGTGTTCTCAATTTTGTTCCCGGAACTCTTCCAAAGGTGGAAAGAAGATAAAGTCTTCTGCTAGAGGAAGTGTGCGAGATTGCCAACTGAAGGCATGCTCACGGGCATCTTTGTCTCTGGCAAAAACTCTGAAACTGGTGTGGTAGGTTGTGGCTCAGGCTCGCTTGATGTGACTCTGAAGCTTGTAGATGACCATCATTTCCCCCCCTATCAGATACAAGGTGATATGATGGAGAAAAATCAGCTGCAAGACTTTTCAATACTCTGGAACAAGTTCTGACATGTGTTTGGAATATCTTCTTGGTTGTTGATGTCCATTGCCAAGAAGTGATCCATCCTAGATGAATCATTGTTCTTGCAGGATGTTTGTTTCTGAAGCATCTGTGTGAAGAATGACTAGTTTTAAGACAGTGCTTACATGGATGAAGATCAAAACAGTGATCTTTCAGATGGCCAACTCGATCAAAGTGTTGGCATTTCACATGTTGTTGCTGTGGAAGAGGGGCAGAGTCTGGAACAGCTGAAGCTGAACTGTCATGAGGAACAGGTGAACTGTCATGAATGAATCCAGCACTCTGAAACTGAATGGGCTTTGAGTAGTTTGGAATATGAAAGGACATGTCCTTGTCATATCCAAGACCAGTTCTGTGCTTGTTGTGGACAAGCTGCTCCCAAGGTCTGATGATGGGCTTGGGAAGTGCAGACTGAGTTTCTGCATCTGCATGTACAACTGCTGCTTTATCTGAATGAACTATAATATTATTGTCTTGCTGTTTATGGGAATCTGTTTCAATCTTGTGAACAGAAACAGGTTCAAAATGATGACTCCACTATTGTAATTCTTCGTGCTGTAGTTGAGATTCAAGCTGCAAGAATTCAATCTGTTCTTGTGCGTATTGTAGACATGTCTGAATTTCTGAGAGAGATCCTATGTTGATTTGTAATGTGTCATCAACAGTAGATTGTATAAGAGTTTTCATGAACTCTAATACTTCACTGATTCTAGCCATTTTTCTTCAATGTCAGATTTACACCTTAAAAACTGATCACAATTATTACCTTAATGCAGGAAAGAAATATCCACTCACAGTTCACAACAATATCTTGTATAAATGTGCAGCAAGTGAATCAAGGAATCAATGCATATATATGTAGACAGAAACTATAATGGGTTTTAAAGACAATGCCACAATTGGGGCAGTAGCAACTGCAAACTTGCTTGGATCCTTCAAGTACTCCTTTACTTTCAAATCGGAAATGATGGCTATCAAAAGGCAATACCCTTGTTGATTATCTTCCTTTTGAATGCAAGTATCGAAATTAATAATTATTTGAAGTACCTATACCAACACTTCTTTAGATATATCCAAGTCAGGAGACAAATGAATTGCTGAAGATTCACACACCTTCTTGCTCAACTGGTTGGAAAGATTCCCTCAATATAAAAATTTACGATATTCCTTTAAGTTTATTGTCTCAAGCATCAAAATTATGAATACTTCCTTTATTCATACCCAAGTCTTAATTCCCTCATTCTTTAATTACCAACATTCGCATGTGTTTATGCACATCATCCCAAATTACAATCCGTTTGAATCAATTTCTGGACTGCGCCTTCTGGCTCATTACTTCTCTCCTTATTCAAACTCGCAACACGCATTATCAACTCATCATTCAACGCTATCATACATTGAATTCTCCAGCGCTTACTATTCTGACTTCTCACAACAACCCTTCAAAAAAATCAACATTTTGATCGACTTCACAAAACTTGTGACTATACACTGGACCATTCTACAAACTCAGTTCAATACCATATAAAGGGACAACGTTACCAAGCATATCATTAAATAGTGCTAATACCCCAAACACTATTCAATTCAGCTTGAACCCTAAGTCAGCCTCGGCAAAATCAATCAGTTACAGTAAAGCATCTCTTATTAAAGGAATCAATCCCACGAGATTTCTATTGACATTGCAGGATGACAAGGATCCTCTACTTCATCGCCCAAGGGGAAATTGACGCTAAATAAATATCGCCCAGTTTTTTACCCTAAGGGAAGAGTAGCTCGGGGATTTTCAGGTAAATCTGATACAGGAATTTTGTAATAGTCGATCTTGTACTAGTTGTGGTAAACACACATTGCAACATCAGTTTAATACAACACCAACAATCAACAAAGGATGCAATCAACTATTATAAACACAGCAAATTATTCGTAGCTCCTTCAAGTTCAATGGAATTGGATTAGAACTCCATGCAGTTAACACACGATCCAAATTGAGCCTCTACAAGGTGATATACAACCTTCTCGAAGAAACCAATGAGGGACTAGCATTCTTCTGCATGAATCGTTGAATCCAGGATGATTGCAGATCGGGTAGAGAAAGTTTCTTTCTTGAATTCGACGAGGTGGCTGCGACTAAACTCGTCAATGTTTTATTTGACTATGCACTACTTTCTGGTGCAGGATCAACCATTCTTTCGCTAGCAAATACCAAGATTTCTCACAAACAAAAGTCCCTTGCTCCATCAACTCAACAGCCACTCACTTACATTAACCAGCGTTGAATTTGACTTCAGCCATACAAATTTCAAAATAGATGTTTTTGGCCAATCCTTGACCTCTGCTACAAAACATCTTTAAGTATAGACGGCCAAAATTGCTGAAGCCGAAGCTTTCGCCATTCTCCAGAAACTTCTCCTCTGAAGAACAAAAAATTGCAACTCTGGTGGGCTTAGTGAAAACTTGGACGGGCACAACATTAATATCATATAAACGCACAGCTTTCAAAATCCACAGCGTTCTAAACGCATGGGCATATAAACCCATTCAATAACGCACAAGCATATGGAATGAATGCATATGGAATGAACTCCTTTTGTCGGCACCGTGTTAATATTCAGCAGGCATTCAACAGTTATGGACAACGTTACCACTCAACATTATACAGCGTTACCATGTCAAGTGAGATTCATGGAAACGGTCTGAAACCTTAAGCACGGGATAATATGAACTCAAACACTTTAGAATTCCTTTGATAGTTTGGCTCCGAATTGAATTGAGACAACAGTTTGTCAGGCGCAGCTACCATGTCAGAAACGTTTATGAGTCAATCAGAGAGCATTCGATATCGAAGCATAACGCATTCAAACTTGAACATAACGCATTCAACAGGAGTGTACCTTCATCGATGGAGGCCTATCTCTGCAGTGGCACCGTCAGGCCTTAGCACTAAAACAAGAAATGATAGTGTTATAAGAAATTGACAGTATGGACAGATGTGCAGTGCTGGCAGAGGTAGGTTATTTCAGGTCTGAAGAGAATAAGGCAGAGGTAGAGGTGAGTTAACGCAGAACTAACATATATATAGATCACAAAACAAGTGGCTCAAATTGGAGCAGGACCAGCAATCGCCTGCTCTGATACCATGTTAAACACACATGGGCAGCAAGGACAATATGTAAGATAAACATGTGAATTCAATTTTTATTAACATGAGATATACATTTATAGTACATGTGGTGACCGTTGGGTTTCACATCCCAAGGTCCCTTGGACTCCTTTTGTCCATTCGGCTTCCACACTAACCCATTGAGGATTAGGTGTCCAACAAGGCACCTATCTTTGTGTATGTATGTCCCAAACCACCTTTACTTTCTTTTGGAAAATGTAAATTTTTTTAGGAAAATGGTCCCCACCCATAGTTCCATTTTATACTCGATGATAGTCCGTAGTCACCCTTGGTCAAAGTTTGCACATAATCCAAATTCATTCACCCTCTTCACACCAATTAGAACATACTCACACATACCCTAGATATCCTACCAACTCCAAGGCCACTACCCTCAAAAGAATTGTTTTGACTTTTGCCATTCATATTATAGCTTCGACCTCAGGCAAGTTGTCCATATCCATTCATATCATCAACTTTCATTATCATGCCTTGTTGACCCACCATATTACAATTTGTTTCACTACACATCTTTATTTCTTGAACTAACATCTTGCGTGCCTGATGCCTCTTTCCCGTCGACTTCATGACCCATTTTCTAGGATTGAGGTAGTATCTTGGGTGCTTCCCCCCTTTAGGGGCATCCTTGGGTGGCACAATGGGAATCATTATTTCCTATTGATGTCATTGTCTCCCCTGACATTCCACACCAACATAATCTCTCATGTCAAGGTGGCACCGTACTTCATCATCATTTCAGCTCTCTCACTTACTCAAAGACCCACACATCACTTAGCACCTCATTCAGTAATGCTTACATCTTGATGCATGGGAGGCACCCACAGCTGAAGCCCCATGTATCTAGTTATCATCAACAAATATTAGCATGTTAGCCATTCCAACACTAACTTAACATGAATCTTTCTTTTATGATTGTCATCAATTATCACTATTCATCATAAGAAGCACGGGACATGCCCACATCGTATAAGTATTTTTTTTAGAGCATGGTTATCTTTTATCCTTAGTTAAGGTTGCTTCTATACTTATCTTTGAAGCAAGTTATTCTCTATACCCAGAAGTTGATTAGACTCTCATTCAGGAAAGAAAACATGATTTATTTTGTCTATACTTTTGATCTTAACCTCACACATTAGGGTGAAACTGTTAACACAAAAAAATTCGTACACATATTTGTACAGTCTGAAAGACGCCCAAAGTCGTCCAACAAAATGCATAAGTGAATATTTTCTAGTTAACTACTATGAGGATGAAAAAGTTTAATTTCTTCTAAAGCCTAATCAATATTGAATTAAAAATTAAGGATTGCAGAGCTTTCCCTTCGATAGTCATGGGACGTGCACTATTTTCTTCAAAAGCCATATAGTTGAAGAAATGGATGACTCAAGAATTCACAACCACTTCCTACACTTGGAAGATGATTAAATGACATGATTTTAGTCAAATACAACCAAATTCATGTCACCCTTAAGATTTGCACCCCTCAAAGGAATCCTCTTTTCTGACTCATGAATGATTTTCATTCATGAACCAAGAGAGGGTAGAGGGATTCAAAAAATTCTATATAAATATTCCATGGAAGAATGAAAAATGAATACAATTTTATGTTGGCCTTAGATAAAACCTCCATTTCGTTATTGTATAAGAAGAAGTAGAGCACAATTGTGTCAGCATAATTGCTTCTTAGTAATGCATCACTCTAGTGTGGACAAGATTTCAGTATTGCGAGAGCCTTGATACTTCTTGGATAGATAGGAGAAGCTTGCGAAGAGAGTGAAGAAAAAAACCTCCTTGCGGACTGGTTTTTAGCACCATTTCTCAAAGAATTCTCTTCAAGTGTTTAGTATTCTACTATTTGTATTCATCTTCTACCACTAACAGTCAATAAAGGACCCATTTTCCATAATTATGTTGACTTTTTTGCTTCATTAAGCATTATTTGTGTGTTTATCTCTTTGTTTTAGTTTATGTTTTTTTAGATTGTTTCCACCATTTGCAATACTATGTTTCTTCATGCTTGTCATTAAAAATAACCAAGCTACTTTTTTTCTTTGCAGGGAACAACCTATTGCTAAGGTGTATTTTGGTACACCATTGCTACAAAAACACTACAACAATATGTAATAGCTTAGTCAACATTTTTTTGGATTGGTTTATATATGCATTAAATATGTAATATGAAGATTCATCTCCTATACACACCCCAACTGAAGGCCATTAGCGTGTGGGGGGATTTGCTATACATGGTTGGGCTTGTGATCGATTGCATAACCCAACTAGAGTGCATGTTCTACTCATAGATCATGAATTTTACACTAGTCAGAGTGTCAAAGGTAGTGTTTTCTTCTCTATTGAAAATCATGCTACATAAAGTGGACCATATTTTCCCGCTACAAGTGCATTTTTAAATCCTCTTTAAAGTTTATGTGTTTATGTCTTGAAATTCTCTATAATTTTTAAATCACATTCGATTGAGTGTTTGAATTTAACGTATATATTATTATGCTTCTAGTTTGTTGTATATATGTTAAATTATGTTTATGATTTGCAGGCCCTCAATAGGATGAAGTTGAGGATCACAATGTAGTGTCAATCCCTCTGTGGGATGATGCTACAACTAGTATCACACTGAAGAATGTTATGACATCTTAGAAAATCTGAAAGGCGGAAATATTTTCTTACGTTGATAATTAATTGTGATATATTTGAGTTCTTATTAACTTTATCATGGTATTATTTTATCTTGATTTCATCAAAAAATTATGAAAATCAAAACACAAAAATCAAAGACACCAGATGTAGGCACTCTACCAGGGGTAAAACCCAATCAAACTATTCCACTAGCAAATTCAAGTTGATATAGACCAAGAACCTAGACACAAAAGCCTTCCTCCTCATCCAATTTGACCTTTTAATATAATTCAACAACCTTCAATAATCTCATCTTGTCCAGTGGCTATAACCCAACAACAACCCAGAATTTTGGCCCAGCTTTAGCACTACATTTTTAGCCCCTCCAACATCTCAACAACTTCACACATGTGTGAGAGAGAGAATTTTGACATCTTTTTCATGATATATATCTACTTCTCCTTTGAAATCCCTTTCCTCTTCTTCCCTTGAATTTCGCACCATTTTTGGCCCCAGAAATTTTAGATTAGACATGATGAGTGAGTGCTCCAAATGAGCTCGATTGTTTGCCTTTATATAGGACTTTCTACCACTGAGTTAGGTTAAATTATCCATTTTGAGGCTAACTTGGTAGAGGAGGCCTAGAATACGTAATTTACATTAGAATAATTTTTTTGCTTGAAAAATAGAGCCCAAGAAGGGTCTTCTACATTATGACATTGACAAGGATACTTGAGATAAAACCTAGAAGCCTTCAATGGAGGATTTGACCTAAAACAAATTGACCCGAGCATGGAACCCATGCTTTAATAAGTCAATTTCTTTAATAATAAAATTTATTTTCGTTTATTTTGAGAAATATATTATATCATGACTCAAATTTGATTATGAAGATTGACACTAGTTACATTCTTCAACACTCCCTCTTGTAGGTTTTAACCCCGTACAGAAATTACCTGCATATGAATTCTAAATCAGAGGGAAAATAAAAATGTGAGAGCGTAACACATAAAACACATATACACAGAGATTTCATGCTAGATCTAAAAACTGATACTACCAGCTTGATTTTTCATTATATTCCTTTGAATGTTACAACACATATTTATACATGTCGAAGCATCCAATACCATGGACCAAAAAACCATCGCGTCCAAAACCATGGACCGAAAACCATAGGTAGGTTCGCCCAACCTAATATACGGTCCAAAAAAAATTTTCTCGGGGCGCTGCCCCGAACCCCATAGAGCGGGACTACACGCCCCCCTATAACCCCCCAGTTCACTACGTAGTTTAGTCATGGAAAGAATATAACACAACCCAACAATCTCCCACTTGTTGTTTTCTTTCCACAGGGGGCCACAGGAGAGCTTAGTCATTTTTCCAGCCCTGAAACACCCATTGTTTCTCTACACCAAGAGAACTTCTCAGGACTCACAGATTTTGTCAATGCATCTGCAGTATTCTTCAAAGTGTCCACCTTTACCAGCAACACCTTTTTGTCTTCTATCATATCCCTCACAAAGTGATACTGAACATCAATGTGCTTTGTCTTTGAATGATAAGCAGGGTTCTTTGCCAAGAAAATTGCAATTTGGCTGTCACAGTCTATCCTTATAGCTCCCTGTACTAACCCCATACTTGAACACAATCTCTGCAACCAAACTGCTTCCTTGCTTGCATGAGTGGCTGCCATGTATTCTGCCTCTGTAGTTGATAGTGCCACTACAGATTGTTTCTTACTCATCCAACGGATTGCACCTCCAAATAGGTTAAACACATACCCACTTGTAGATCTTCTCTGATCCAGATCTCCAGCCCAGTCTGCATCAACAAAGCCACGAATATCGAACACTCTGTCCAATCCTAGTCTTCCTTGGTAGCACAAACCATAATCACTAGTGCCACGCAAATACCTGAAAAGCCGCTTCACTGTTGTCCAGTGCTCCTTCCCTGGTTCTGACATAAACCTGCTCAATACTCCCACTGCATGTGCAATGTCTGGTCTAGTACATACCATGGCGTACATCAAGTTACCGACTGCACTTGCATATGGAACACAGGACATGTCCTCTTCCTCTTCTTGTGTCTTGGGACACTGTTCAGCAGATAACCTCACACCTACAGGAATAGGAACCTTCACCGGTTTACTATCCTGCATATTAAACATCTGCAGTATTGTCTCAACATACTTCCTCTGGTTTAACCAGAGCTTCCTCTTTTCCCATTCTCTTTTAATTTCCGTGTCCAAAATATAGTTTGTAGCACCAAGATCTTTCATGTCGAATTTGGAGGACAATTGGGTCTTCAAATCCTGGATAATTTCTTTGTCATTTCCAACCAGCAACATAACATCCACATACAAGACCAGATAAATAACACGGTCACCAATTAATTTAAAATACACACAGTGATCTGCTTTGCTTCTGGTGAAGCCAAGTCCCCGTATAAATGTATCAAATTTCTAATACCACATCCTTGGTGACTATTTTAACCCATATAAAGACTTCTTTAACTTACATACTAGTTCTTTCTTACCCTTCGATGGGAAGCCTTCAGGTTGCTTCATGTAGATTTCCTCTTCCAGATCCCCGTGAGGAAACGTTGTCTTCACATCAATATGTTCTACCTCAAAATAAAAAACAGCAGCAACAGATAAAAGTAATCTAATAGAAGTTGCCTTAGCAATAGGAGAAAAAATTATCACCATAATCAATTCCCATTACCTCGGAATAACCTTTTTCTACCAACCCAGCTTTGTATTTCTCCACTTTTCCTTCTGCATTTGTCTTCTTTTTGAACACCCATTTGCTACCAATGGGTTTCCTTCCAGCCAGCGACTCTACTAGATCCCAAGCCTCATTTTTGTGTAAAGATGCCATTTCATCAACCATAGCCTCTTTCCAAAGTTTTCCATCCTCTGAATCTACTGCTTCTTTCACAATTTTGGGATCATCATTAGTAACAGATAGAGCAAAATTTGAATAGAAAGCAGATGGACTATACCTTTCAGGCTACTTTCTTTTTCGAACTAATGTTTTCACAGCCAGAGTTTTTGGCTCTTCATCTTCTGATTCCCCCTTTGCTGTAGAGTCTGATTCTTCCTCCTTTAGCTCAAAATCTATCTTCTCAGGTTCCATTTGTTGGACTTCATGTTTAATAACATCTTTCACCTCTCTAAACACCACATCTCAGCTGTACACAACCTTCCATGTGACTCGGTTCCAAAGCTTATAACCCTTTAAACCATCCTTATACCCAATAAAGATGCACTTTTCAGATTTACTATTCAACTTGGTTCGGTTCTCCTTTGGAACATGTACATATGCATCACATCCAAATACCCTCAGATGTGAAAGAGAGGGTTTCTTACCAGTCCATACTTCTTGTGGAGTCTTATCATCCAACGTTGATGAAGGTGACCTGTTGACCAGGTAACATGCAGTATCCACCGCCTCGGCCCAGAATTCTTGTCCTAACCGGCACCACTGAGCATGCTTCTTGCCCTTTCCATCAACGTCTTGTTCATTCTTTCTGTGACTCCATTTTGCTGAGGTGTATATGGAGTATTCTTCTGTCGTGCTATACCACACTTCTTACAGAATTCTTCAAATTCCTTGCTGCAGAATTCTCCACCATTATCTGTCCTCAGCACCTTTATCTTCTTCTCTGTCTGATTTTCCACTAGAGCCTTAAATTCTTTAAACCTGTCAATGACTTCAGATTTCTTCTTAAGGAAATATATCCATGTATTCCTTGAGAAGTCATCTATAATGATACATAGCACACAGACTTACCCAGTGATGGAACTTTCACAGGTCCAAACACATCACTGTGCACAAGCTCTAATATTTGTTTCGTCCTCTTACCACCAGAGGGGAAACTCACCCGATTTTGCTTCCCATATACACAATTTTCACAGAAATCAAAATCCAGAGAGCTATTACTCATACCTTCTACCATACCTTTACCATGAAGTATTCGAAGGCCCTTCTCTCCAATATGTCTAAGCCTTTGATGCCACAACATGGTCTTCTCTCCAAAGACCACTAAATTTTCTGCTTGACTTTCAGGAACCACAGAGTTGTTGCACCCATCAACAACAGTGCTACCTTGCAGCTTGTATAGAGTTCCAATCTGAACTCCTCGCATCAATACCAATTCTCCCCGAACCATCTTGCAGGTATCCTTCTCAAACACTGTTTTTACACCTGCATCATCCAACTTGCTTACAGAAATCAAATTTCTAGCCAATGCAGGAATATGCAGAACACCCGGAAGTGTTCTAACCCATCCACCTTGCAACTTCAACTTTACTTTTCCATGACCAACAATTCTAGCCTTCCTATCATCCCCTAAGAAGACATCACCACCATCGTATTTCTCATACTCGCAGAACCACTCTCTATGGGGAGTGAAATGAAAGGATGCACCGGAGTCAATCAACCATGCCTCATGATCTACATGTGTACTTGAAGAAGCCAAGTACACATCCCCACCTTCATCTGAGGTGGTTTTCGCCTCTACAGAAGGAGCATCATCAGATCCCTTTCCTTTATCAGGAGGTTTAGATTTACAGTCCCTTTTGTAGTGCCCTTCCTTTCCGCATTTCTAGCACACCACCTTTACAAGTTTTCTTGGAGATTTAGATCTTCCTCTAGATTTAGATCTCCCACTCGATGACTTAATTTTGTTTATGTTCTGGGACCATCCTCATACAAAAAAGGAATCACCATTCTTGCTCTCCATATTTTTCCGTTTCATCTCCTTCGTCAGCAAGGATGAGACTATTTCATCAAACTGCAAGGCAGTTGCATTACTACCTATTGGAATAACTAGACTATCCCACGAATCTAGTAGAGAACACAACAAACTAATGCATTTATCTTCATCTGAAATTTTAATATCAACAAATGCTAACTGACTTGCCATAGTATTAAATGCGTTCATATGCTCTGTCGCTAAGTCTCCATCTTTCATCCTTAGGTTATACAACTTTTTCCACAGGAACAATTTATTCACCAGAGACTTAGATTGCTACAAAGTCCCTAACTTGTCCCACAAATCCTTCATCGTAGCTTCCCCTAATACATTTAGCAATACTGAATCTAAGACACACAATCATATTGTGCTCTTTGCCTTCCAATCTAACTTCTTCCATTCTTCATCGGACACTCTCGTTGGTTTAGTACGCGCATCTACCGTGATCCACTAATCTTTATCTACCAATATATTCTCCATCTTTAGTTTCCACAACTCAAAACTCTGACCATTAAATTTCTCGATCTCTATCTTTCCACTACTCGCCATCTTCTTTCACCACCATAATTGATCTCGCAGATCTCCCACTGAACAAGGCTTACCACAGGCCTAAGTGAAACCCCTTAGCAACAAAGGCGTCCCCTTGAAGCCAAAATAGCTTTGATACCAAATGTAGGTTTTAACCCTATACAGAAATTACCTGCATACGAATTCTAAAACACATAAACTAAACAATGCGAGAGCATAACACATAAAACACATATACACAAAGATTTCCCCTTGATCCCAAAACTGGGACTACCAACTTGTTTTTTCATTATATTCCTTTCAATGTTATAATACATATTTATACATGTTGAAGCATCAAATACCATGGACCGAAAACCATCGCGTCCAAAACCATGGACCGAAAACCATCGCATCCAAAAACATGTGCGAAAATCATACACAAAACCATAGGTGGGTCCGCCCAACCTAACATAGGTTCCAAAACCAAAATTTTCTGGGGCGCTGCCCCAGACCCCATAAAGTTGGGTTACCTGCACCCCTCAAACCCCCTTGTGACTCCTCTCACTACACAATCAATGCAACGAAGGGGGGGCTCCCTCCCCCTTTCTAAGCCCCCCGTTAACTACGTGGGCTAGTCGTGGAAAGAATATAACACAACCCAACACATGGTATGACCAACAAATTCAGAGGTGTTACGTTGGTTAGCAAAAATAATATACCATATACGTTGTAGAGTTATGGCAATTTGTCATTTTATACAACCACAAAACCACTAGAGGAATGTCCTAACCACTGGGGAACAGCTCTATTACATGCCAACTCACCAGCCATGGGTTAACAGTTTACCACCGAAGCCATCGGGTTTGTGCCATGTCCATATGCCACAGGTCAAGACTGACGGTGCCACGAGAGTGCATGGTTATGACATGAGAGAATAGGTCTGACCATCAGATGATGGATTATGCAGGGTTAATTCAAAGTTGTTCCACATATTTTCCACGAAGGCTATTGTTGTGCCAATACGGGATTGTTGGTGACAAAGTCCAACAATCCTATTTGATAGCACGTCAACACCGAACTGTCGAGGAGTAGTTAAATAGTTGACACGGGATTGTTCCATGTCACTGAACCACCATAGTTATAACAATCTACCGATCACATGTCACGAGAGTTACGTTTGCACCATAGGGTTGTGTTTTCTTTGACCACCGAGTTAGTATATCCGCCAAGTGATATGTAATGAATTACAGCAAGTGCCATGGGGGTTTGGTTATGTGACCGTTGGAGATTTGTTACAGTAATCAACTATCCATATCCGCACCAACCTATTACATAGTGTCATGGGTTTGATATTTAATAGTTTGGTTATAACATTATACCATGTATACAAAGTTTGTTGTATGGATTTGTAACGTTAGAAAACTATCATATGTGCTAATTTTATGTTTGTTACTTTGGATAGGGTTTAGCGCTAAGGTCCAATAAATTAAAAAAACATATGATTGTAAGTGCTATTCAATTTAATTCGAATAAGCCAAATATGTAAGGTTTTTATATGGTTGTAACAACAGCTCTAAATGTAGAGTTATGAAATGTTATAAAAGGAGGTCATAGTACCATTCAAACACAAGAAATTCAAGAAGAAAAAGGCAAGCATCTTAGTGAAGCCTTTCAATTCAATTCAAGCAAACTAGAGTGTTGTTGTAGTGCAGTTTTGAGGGCTAGGAGATGTGGAGCCACTGCACCATCCGAGAGTGTTGTGAAGCTTGAAGTTTTGGTCAAGCTAGTTTTATGGCTTTCCAGAAGCTTACAGAAGCTTAATTGGACACTTGAAGAGCCAAAATGAAAAAGGTGTTTTGGCATGTTCCGGATTCAACGGCAATACTTGTTCATTAGTAGCAGCAATGAAATCTACATAAGTTTGTACTTGAACTGTGTCTCACTTAGATAAGTGGAGACGAGGTAAATAACCAATGTATTTTTCAAACTCAAATACTCAATTTCAGTAGAGGTCAGAGTCATTGTTTAGAGACTCTATATTTTAGTTTTAAATGACAATTCGTTTGTAGAATGTAAAGTGAAATTGTGAGAGTTCTATGGAGAGAATTTCCATTCTAAGGGAAATATCCACAATTGTATCAGCAATATTGATGTACCTCTTCTCATTCACTAAAATACGAGCAGCCAATCCTTTTAGAGCAGGGCCTAGAGACGTAGCCTAGGAGGGGTGAACTCTGTCAACAATCTCGGTGTCATTTTATTCGACGTTGCATGATTATGTGTGTCATATCCTTTCGGTTAACTTGCTCAACTGAATTAAATTATTGTTTTGAAAGGCCCAATTAAAACTTTCCAAGTGTCAGGTAGCAATCTAATTCCACAATTTCATATCATATTTTGGTATTGGAGTAGGTCCTCACCAAGAGAAATAATGGGTAAAAAATCAAGACAACTTTGATTGCAAGAACTTGAAGAGCTCAACCAGTAATTTCAACAGGAAAACGTTGCATTGTGATGAATGGTACAAGCTCTGAAGAGGACAAGCAAAGACTATAGGCAAATATTGAAGCCCTACAAAAGAGTCGAATAAGAAACAATATGCCAATTTGAAGTTCAACTACTATAGGGGAAAATGAAGTCTCTCCTCTTCATCAGGAAGATGAAGACAGTTCATCTCTCTCTACCAATCCAAAAGTGCAGTCAGTAGAAGAAGCCATTAGAACATTTTCCTCACCTTCTAAGGAATCTCCTTATGCACTCACCTCGCTAAGAAATGATTCGAAGAAGGACAAGGCTTCCAGCACCCACGAGATTGGAGAATTTGAGAGGCATACCAGAGGAGTGGGTATGATGATGATGAACAAGATGGGATATCGGCAAGGACAAGGCTTCAACAAGCATGGCCAAGGTAGGCTCCAACTGATCTTCGTGTAGGAAAGGTCAAAACATGAAGGTTTAGGCTATGACCAATCGATATGTGGCTATTGCAGGAAGAGAGGTCACATTGCATATCGATGTTGGTCCCTACACCCTGACCTGATGCCAAAGAAGTTACAAGACTGAAAAGGTAAATTGACGAATCACTCTAGTAGTGATTCGGAAGGTGAGTCCTTAAATCAAAACTTTATGTTAAAAGTCATTAAAATGATCTATCCATGTACCTTTTGTGGGAGTAACATGCACTATGTAGAGGAATGTTGGGTGCTACAAGGCATAAGCCACAGAAAGATGATTCGGCAATATAAGTGAATAAACGTCATGGGAAGACTTTGCTTCAGCCAAACAAGGACTCAACATCATCAAAATAGAGCGTAGAAAAATCCAGCAAAAAGATTGCTAGTACAAACTCCAGAAAAAGATTTTGTACTCCATGCAAACTGAGAGGACATTCGAAGAGCACATGTCTGATGTTGCCCCGTGAGACAAAACCAGCACAAGCAGAGTAAGAGACAGCAAAAGAACCTGGAGCAGAGGAACATAAGTCTCCAAAACAATCTCCTACTTGGAATTGGGCAGATTTTATGCCCTATTTATAAATGTGTGTTTGTAAATTATTGTTGCATCAGTAGGACTAGTCGAGTCTATAGCTAGGGTCTAGATGGTTTTTATATTGATGCATGTTTATAATAAAACTCATGTTTGTAATAAAATTTTGGAGGTCCAAAATTCCTTTTTTGTTGGGAGGTTTGATCTAGAATGGATCTTGTAAAGTTAAGTTGAAATTTTTTAAATGTTTGAAGACCAAGATGGTAATAGGTAGAAAAATTGTTCTCAACATGTGCAGAGTTTTTACATTCCAGTTTATCGTAAAATCAGTGCCAAGTTGAAGAGCTCGGCATGTTGATTCGGTGGTACCACTGAATTCACATTTGGCCTCCCTATGAGGGAGAAAACGTCTGTTGAATTTTATGGTGAACAGTGAAAAAGGAGCCTTGTTGGCCATGTGGCATTCACGCAGCTTGACACGTGGCAATGGACAAGTCAAAGTCCAATTTGGGCGCATGGTGAGATTTTCAATTCCAAAACCTAAACACTATGATAGACATTTATCTACATGGTGAATATTAAGCCTATGCCTAGCGCATTAATCCAAGGTTCAGACCTATGGTTTAGAACCATATTCCAACGGGGCGCAAATATATGGTTTACAAACTATGGTGGTATATGGGTTACAAACTACATGTAAAAATTATATATACATGACACATGGTGTCAATTCCGATGGGGCAAAGGTATAGTTTTATGGCATGGTTTTTAAATATTACGGAGATTAAAACATATAGTGCAGAGTTATGTTAAAACATTTGGTGCATGGTATGACCAACAGATTCATAGGTGTTACGTTGGTTAACCAAAATAATATACCATATATGTTGCAGAGTTATGGTACGTCGATTTATACAACTACCAAACCACCGTAGGAATGTCCTAACCGCCGGGGAACAACTCGATTACATGCCAACTCACCAACCATGGGTTAACAGTTGACCATCGAAGCCGACGGGTTTGTGCCATGTCCATATGCCACAGGTCGAGACCAATGTTGCCACGAGAGTGCATTTTTATGCCACGGGAGAACAGGTCTGACCGTCGGATGATGGATTATGCAGGGTTAATTCAAAGTTGTGCCACGTATTTTCCACGGAGGCTATTGTTGTGCCAATACGGAGTTGTTGGTGACAGAGTCCAACAGTCCTATTTGATAGAACGTCAACACCGAACCGTCGGGAAGCAGTTCAATAGTTGACATGAGATTGTTCCATGTCACCGATCCACCGAAGTTATAACCATCTACCGATCACATGTCACGAGAGTTACATTTGCGCCACGGGGCTGTGTTTTCTTTGACCATCGGGTTATCATATCCGCCAACTGATACATAATGAATTGCAACAAGTGCCATGGGGGTTTGGTTATGTGACCATCAAAGCCTTTCAATGCAATTCAAGCAAGCCAGAGTGTTGTTGTAATGCAGTTTTGAGCACCAAGAGGTGTGGAGCCACTGCATCAAAGCCTTTCAATGCAATTCAAGCAAGCCAGAGTGTTGTTGTAATGCAGTTTTGAGCACCAAGAGGTGTGGAGCCACTAGACCATCCGCGGGAGTTTTGTGCATCTTGAAGTTTTGGTCAAGCTAGTTTTTGGCTTTTCGGAAGCATACGAAAGCCCAATTGGACACTTGAAGAGCCAAAACGGGGGTTTTGGCACGTTTCGGATTCTACAGTTGTACTTGTTCGTCAGCAGCAACAGCGAAATCCATAGAATTATGTACATGTATTGTGTCTTACTTAGATAAGTGGAGACGAGGTAAATAACCAATGTATTTTTGAAACTCGAATACTCGATTTCTCTAGAGGTCAGAGTCATTGTTTAGAGACTCTATATTTTTGTTGTAAATTACAAGTCATTTGTAGAATGTCAACTGAAATTGCAAGAGTTCTTTGAAGGATATCATTTCCATTCTGAGGGAAATAACCGCAATTGTATCAACAATATTGATGTACCTCTTCTCATTCATGATAGATTTAAATTTATGGGTTTTCCTAATTACTTTAAACCCTAACCAAGATCTACTCCTTTGTAAGAAATTAAAATGAAAGCACAGCGGAACTTACTTTCCATCTTCTAAAGCTCCTGGTCTTGACTTGAGTTGTTGGCTCTTGAATCCTTCCAAGAGCTTGCAATCCTTTTCTCTTGCTAGAGTATCAAGTCTTCAATGGAGCAGACCATTTTCTAAGTGATTGCAAGCCTTGGAGACTCAGCCCTTTTATAGCAGTCCCAATCCTAGGGCAGCCGAAATTTGGCTGTCAATTGACAGCTAAATTTCAGCCCCAATCCTAGGGTAGCCGAATTTCAGCTGTCAAGAAATTTATTACTGCTATTATTTCAATCAATTATAATCGGTCCATTAACAATTATAATTGATTAACATTATTCTATATGTATTTGTATCCAAATCCTTATTTAAATACGTTTAATGTCATAACTTAATTAATCACATTATTTGGCATATTTAATCATTACATAAAAGTAATCTTGCTGACAGTATTTGATATCATAATCATAATGCATGCATGTCCAACCTAAATTATTGTAATTAGACGTCTCTAAATCCAACAATCTTCCACATGGACAAGTGCAACCTTTTTATTATATATCCTTAACTTTATTGCATGCAACTTTTCTGTCTTTACTTATCGTATTTCTTAAACAATTCCGTCCATCAATTATGCTAACAAAGGACTTAAGCGGCATTTGTCACATTTATTCGCAACTAAACTGACATAAATCACGCTGCCAACATAACTGAATGACATGAATCTGATTTGGACATATAGTTTAGAAATTACACGCAAGTGTGATTAGACGTGCCTATTTCTAATTGAGTCACCTTTACTTTACTGTATGAGGCCAAAAATTTAAACTTTAAAGAAAGAAATAATGAAACTGAAACTGAATGCAACTTGTATATATCATCAAAAATGTTTACAATTGCATTACATAGAACATCAAAAACAAAACTTAAAACATATTCAGACTCCCACATTTTCTAATCATCTTAAACAGATATTACACCCATACAAGCAACATGTTGGTGAAACTTCTTGGGTGGTAATCCTTTAGTAAGAGGATCCGCAATCATGGAGTCTGTACCTATGTGTTTTATACATAATTCATTATTCTGCACTCTCTCTTTTACAACCAAAAACTTGATGTCAATGTACTTCGACTTTGACGAACTTCGGTTGTTGGTTGCGTATAACACTGCTGAATTGTTGTCACATAATAATTTGAGTGGTTTCTGAATAGAATCCACAATTTTCAGACTTGTGACGAAGTTCTTCAGCCATACGCCATGATTAGATGCTTCAAAGCATGCAACAAATTCAGCTGCCATAGTGGAGGAGGCTACCAATGACTGTTTAGCGCTCTTCCATGACACAACACCACCTGCCATCATAAAGATGTATCCTGATGTTGACTTCATGCTGTCGACACATCCTGCAAAATCAGAATCGGTATATCCAATGACCTCAAGTTGTTCCGATCTCCGATACGTGAGCATATAGTCCCTTGTTCTCTTTAGGTATCTCAACACTCGCTTGGTTGCCTTCCAGTGTTCTATACCTGGGTTACTCAAATATCTCCCTAGCATTCCGGTAATGAACGCAATATCTGGACGCGTGCATACTTGTGCATACATGATGCTACCCACGGCTGAGGCATAGGGAATATCTTTCATGAGGTTTTTATCTAAGTCAGTTTGGGGACATTGTTTCAGACTAAACTTATCTCCTTTTGATATAGGGGTATTTCCTGGTTTGCTGTTTTGCATGCCAAATCTTGTTAGAATCTTATCGATATAGTTCCTCTGGGATAACCTCAGAATACCTTGAGATCTATCTCTAAGTATTTCAATCCCTAGAACAAATGATGCATCACCAAGATTTTTCATTTCAAAGTTCTTAAATAAAAAATTCTTAGTTTGATGCAACATATCCTTATCGTTACTGGCAAGCAATATGTCATCTACATATAAAACCAAGAAAATAAATTTACTCCCACAGAAATTAAGGTATATACATTCATCTACTATGTTAGACTCAAAACCAAATGAGCTAACAACTTGGTGAAACTTATAATACCATTGTCGAGATGCTTGTTTTAGCCCATAGATAGATTTCTTAAGTCTGCAAACTATAGACCCTGCATCACCTGATACAAAGTTTTCTGGCTGCTTCATATAGATCGTTTCATCAATGTCACCATTGAGAAACGTCGTCTTTACATCCATCTGATGAAGTTCTAAATCATAATGTGCTACAAGCGCCAATATAATCCTTAAAGAGTCTTTCGATGAAACTGGAGAGAAAGTCTCTTTATAATCAATGCCTTCTTTCTGTGTGAAACCTTTCGCAACAAGACGTGCCTTGTATTTTTCAACATTGCCTTTAGAATCCCGCTTAGTCTTAAATATCCATTTGCAACCAACGGGTTTCTTGTCTTTAGGCAACGGAACGATATCCCAAACGTCATTGTCATACATAGATTTCATCTCTTCATTCATGGCATTAATCCACATTTGAGAGTTAGAGCTTTCCACAGCTTGTTTGATATTAACAGGATCATTTTCAAACATGCCAATGTCAAACTCATGTTCTTGAAGATATGCATAATCCTTTGATTGTGTAGATCTTTTCTCTCTAGTAGATCTTCTAATTGGCACAGGCTCTAGATTTTCTTGAGGTTCATTTACAACTTGATCTTCAACAGGAGGAGGAACATCATTACCAACTTCTGAATCTCCCACAGGCCCTAGGCCATCAACATTTGTCATGTCAATGTGAGGGTTTGGGTTGGGTTCAGGTCCATTTGTGTTCTCTATTCCATGTTGAGTTTCTAACTGAGTTGTTTGGGATGATGAAGTTTGCACATTGTCAAAAGATGTATTTCTAAACGCAATCGGAATTTGAACAAAACTAGGACTTTGGTCCATAGTCTCATTCGCATTCGTCTCTTCTTCTTCAAAAATACTATCTTTTGTCATATCTCCCCCCACAAACTCATTATCCTCAAAAAATTTTGCACTTCCTGACTCGAAAACTGTATGTTCTGTTGGATTATAGAATTTGAACCCCCTAGATCGTTCATAATAGCCTAAAGTAACAACTAACGGTTCTTTCGTCTAGTTTCTTTTCGCCTGGCTGATAAGGCCTAGCTTCACATGGACATCCCCAAACTCTCAAATGATTCAAGCTAGGCTTGTGCCCAACCCATAACTCGTAAGGGGTCTTGTTAGCTGCTTTAGTAGGCACTCTATTAAGTATGTATGCTGCAGTCTTTAAGGCTTCTCCCCACAAATTCTCAGGTAGAGTTGTACGAGCAATCATACTTCTCACCATGTCTTTAAGGGTGCGATTTCGTCGCTCAGCAACACCATTCATTGCAGGCAAACCTGGCAACGTATACTGAGGCACAATTCCGCATTCCTCTAGGTATTTTGCAAAGGGACCTTGACGCTGTTCTCCTGATCCATCATAACGACCGTAGTATTCACCACCACGATTAGAACGAATGGACTTTATACGTTTGTTAAGTTGTAACTCAACTTCCGTTTTGAACTTTATGAACACGTCTAATGCTTCCGCCTTTTCTTTTATTAAGTAAATATGACCATATCTTGAATAATCATCTATGAATGTGATAAAGTAACGGTTACCATTTCTTGTAGCCTTTGGAAAAGGACCACAGATATCCGTATGAATCAATTCTAAGACATCATTACATCTTTTTGCATCATACTTGCGTTTATTAGTTTGTTTTCCCTTTATACAATTTACACAATCACTTAAGTTTGTAAAATCTAAAGGTTGGAGAATATCATTAGACACAAGACGTTCTATCCTTTTCATAGAGA
>APFE031458661.1:0-30477 GCA_000404065.3 Pinus taeda | reverse complement strand
ATTTATTACTGCTATTATTTCAATCAATTATAATCAGTCCATTAACAATTATAATTGATTAACATTATTCTATATGTATTTGTATCCAAATCCTTATTTAAATACGTTTAATGCCATAACTTAATTAATCACATTATTTGGCATATTTAATCATTACATAAATGTAATCTTGCTGACAGTGATATCATAATCATAATGCACGCATGTCCAACCTAATTATTGTAATTAGACGTCTCTAAATCCAACAATTCATTGAAATAAAAGTGGCATGGCCTTTTAGAGTAGGGCCCAGAGACGTAACCCAAGAGGGGTGAACTCCGTCAACAATCTGAGTGTCATTCTATTTGACATTGCATGATAATGTGTGTCGTGTCCTTTTAGTTAACTTGCTCAGCTAAATTAAATTATTGTTTTGAAAGGCCCATTTAAAACTTGCCAAGTGTCAGGTAGCAATCTAATTCTGCAATTTCATATCATTGTTCATATTATATACATGACACATTACATTCCAATGTGTGGCTATTAACATTCCACATGTGTCCCTTAGACTTCATTATATATCATTTATTATATATGACAAATTACAAATGAGATGACCCCTATATAATACAAAACAATACTGGGATAAAGACTCATCAAATTCTTAGGTTATTTGCTTCTCCATGGAGCTCATTTGTAATGTAAGTGTTTCATGTTCTGAACTTAATCGAGATGTCTTTCAGACCCAAACTAGCAAGGCTCCAATGTATAGCATATTTACCTCCATTGCCTCCTTCAATATGTTATTGGAGGTTGATTGTACCTTATTCCATATCCAACAAAGTTTCATATGAGCTTTGATTGGTGCAATGGTGTATTGTAGAATAATGCCTTTTGTTACCTTCAAGCCTTCCTGTTCCATTGCCTGGTTGATCTGCTCGATGGAAGATGATCTCTGGAATGATGATCTCCCTGCCTCTAACTGCTTCAATTGTACTTATTGAAGGCATCTCGTGCTTCTATGCAAGAGACTCAAAACCATTATTTAGTCAATTATAAGAAAGAATGGTACTAGTCGATTGTTCAGTAAGACATATGTAGTTTTGGTGGTGGAGTCTCAACTGAACCCTATCCGTCTTTGCAGTAATCATGTCTTTCTTATCTAAATGTTGTTGAGCATATGGATACTTGACATACTACTCTTAAAGATGATCAACTACTCCATTTCGTACCTTCAGGAATTTCACCACTTCCTATGCCTTCTTTTATATGCCAACAAGAGGAGACGCCACTTGTTGTAGAAGAATCATGTCATCGTATAATCGCGCCATATTTTCCTCCATTGCCCCAGTTCTTCCTACATGGTTTACTTCCATTTGGCGATGTTGAAGCTTTGTGATGAAAAAATTTTATTCTCTACCGCAAGATGTTTTGCCTATTGCTTCACCGCAGCAAGTTCTCTTCTCAACCTGGCATTCTCATTCAACAAGTACTCAAAATTATCTTATGACATTGTAGTGAATGCAACATTTGCCACCATAATAGATATGGGATTCCTTCTATTGTTGGAGGTTATCACCTTCTCTATAGCAACTGACAATGGATTTTGAGGATCCTTGGGGAAGTATCTATGACTTTGTTCCATGATACTCCTCTAAACGTTAGACTGCATACATCCATGACTCTATCAGCTAGTGGAGGTATGATCCCAATTTCCCTGAATGGAAGATGACCACCTGTAATGGGAGATTCCTCTGGAATTCTTGGTTCATCATCCATGGGTTTGATGGTATCTTCTTCCTCCAACACATCTTCTTCAATCTCCTGAGTCATTTGCACTGCTTCTAGTCTCTACGTTGCTTCCTCCTCCTTCAATCCTTCTCCTTTATTCTTCTTCTTCTTGTTGCTTTTGGAGAAACTCATCATGCTTCCTCTTCTCCTCTTCTTCCTATGCTTCTCTCCTCTCCTTCTTAGCTTGAATAGCTCTTGTGTTTAAAGGATCGTCTTTCCATTTATTGTTGCTCTCGCCTGTCGAGTAATACCTGGTCCTCTTATTACGAGATACTTTCCTTACTTGAGGGCTTATATCTTCCTCCTCCAGTACCTACGAGTCTTAAGTTGATGGATCATAGGGTGAACTAGTTTCCATCCTTGAATATGCCTTCATGTTCGTTTTGTACCAGTTATTTATCTTCTAATTTTCTATTTTGGACATTAATGAGTAACCCGTATTGTGACCAATCATTTCACAGTGTTTCTTAACCTCTCACCTGAGATCGTATCCATGAAAGTATTTAGTGGTGAATTACAGGCGGTCCAGCTCTTGCATCTCCCTTGTTGTCACCTAGTGGATCTTTAACTCATATAATTTGATCCTCAATGGAAAGATGGGCCAAGGGGATTTGTTCCTCCTATGAAGAATTCCTAGCAATCCCTTATCTAGCTAATTTTCTACTTTCTGCATGACCACCTTGTTGGTCACATATCGTGGCATAAGATGAGGGGCTATCTGACAACCAAAACAACTTATGTATGTACCCTCGGGATCTGTAAACTAGTTCATGATTTCTCAGAGTGACTCCTTCACCTGATCTATCATGAAAGGAGGATTGATCTCAAATATCATCTGAAAGATAACTACAAAAAAGTGCTTAGTAAATTTGTCATACACGCCTCTGAAGATTAATTCTAATAACACTCTCAAGTGGAAGTAAACTGGGAACTTCTCCTCAGCGGTCCAATTCCTGTTCATTCCCAGGAACGCATATTGTGCACAGATTCCATCTAAGAGAAATGAAGACATGTAGAATTATGGTTCCCAGTTCGCCCTCAAAGATGCTTTTGCCTGCCACACCTAATGCAACAACTCATATGAAAATATATCTGCCCAATTGAAAGCTTTGTTGCGTGTCACCACCATATTGAGCGTATATATCCAATTCTCCTCGAACACATCATTGTTCTTACGCACATACAACTGACAATACATGGTTATCAAATATTGATATACATCATTAGGAATCTTTGTCAGATACACTATGGATGGGCAATGGTGAAACTTGGCAGGCTCTCGACACCATGATTTGATAATGTCACTTGTGTCAAGGTGTCCCCATCTCATGTAGAATATGTCATTGTATATTCAATGGGCTTAAGCATCTTAAAATATGTTTGCATGTCTTCACCATAGTAGGTGGTGAGATGACCACCACTCTCACTGTGAAGCACAAGGTGAGAGTCATCCATATGTGTAATGATTCATCCAATCACCTCTGCATATGGCATGACCTAGGAATATGCATGTGATCCTATGCATCCTAGAATTCTTGATGTTGATGTACGCATGCACATCTTCTAAGTCCTTAGAAAACATTTCTTGCATGAATGTGTTATATATCTTTCTCCATGTGACCTGTGTAGTCTTATCAATAAATCACTCGGTGTCTGCATATATGGGAATGTTCGGCTTTGTAACTACGATAGGTTCATCAGTTCTTGCTTCTTAGAGTCCTTTGGAGCCCACTTTACGAGGTGGCATGGCTCCAATAGATGACAACAGGGTGATAAGACTTGTAACACGAACACTTGTTCGTGACAACACACTCATAATGGCAATATTAGCTTAAAGCAACCTACTTATGCAGCAATACTTGTAAATCATGTACAAAGAGCCATCACATGTAACTGGATTTGAAAATCTATGAACGACAACACAAAATCTTTCATGCATGAGAAAATGGGCATGCAAACTAGGAGGGCACATTTTCAAAGCACGAAGTGGTGTAAGGGATCATTAAGGGCTTTTTAGTGTGCTCATGTGCTTAAGCAAGTTGAGAAAATCATCAAGTGTGCATTGTCACGCTCTGAAGAGTCTAAAGGGTCAGTTGTTAGGTCTTCAAGCCTTCACCATGCACTCATGCGCTCAAGGAGAAATGGAGGGCGCATTGTTGCACTCCAAAGGGATGAAGGAATTTGTTAACAAGTCTTCAGGCCTTCACAATGCATAATGCGCTCATGCACTCAAAGGTAAGGAGGGTGCACTGTCGCACTCTGAAGATCCGAACGAAGATGATTCGTGTCTTTGTGATGCAACCATGCGCTCAAGGGAAGGCACAATTCTTTGTGGTGAAGAAGTGCACTCAAGAGAAAAACTTCATCATTTTGGGCACAGTGTTCGAGACTGGTTGGGATTTGAGTTGAAGAAGTGCGCTCTACCTGTTGGAAGCTCAAAAAATAAATAAAATTTAATTAATTAATTAATTTAAAATTAAAAAATTAAAAAAAAATATATATATATATATATATAAATTAAAAAATTAAAAATTAAAATAAATAAATAAATAAAATAAAATAAAATAAATAAATAAATAACAAGAGGATTTGATGAGGAGAAGAAATATCTACAAGGTTATATAGCAGTTGTCGTATTCACGATGGAATATGAAAGGGTTGAAGAATGTGAAGTGTTTTTGCATGTGATAGTATATTAACACTTGTAGTATGAAGATTAAGCATAAATGCCAACAAACAAACTAAAAAATAGAGGAACAACAGGGAAATCATGAAAGGCAATGAAAAAATTCGACATGCAAAACTTACTTTTAGCGTTGGTTGATGAAGAGTCCCTTCATTCTAGTTGTGCGCCCAACTCTGATGGAATGATTATGTAAATGAATGACGAACTAAGTTGATTTAAAGAAGTCAACATGTAAAATTGATTCATGCATGAGGGCCACATGTCAACGAGTGAAAGGACTAGTTAAGGGAAGTTAAGTGTGCTCCTATTTTCTAGAGTATGCCCACATGCAACAAGTTGTTCATGCATGCACCCAGGAAGAGTGCATGTCTTTGACTTGAAGGAGTGCGCTCAATTCAGGCACACTTTCTTAGTATGAAGGAGTGCACACATCATCCCAAAGGAGTGTGCTCAAGTTGGGCACATGTCTTCACCAACTTGGAGTGCAATTTTTCTTTTTTGAGTGATGTTCTCACTTTTGTTTGCTTTCTATGTGTTTTGAGTATTTTTCGAGACTGTGCATGGCAAGAAGGAAAGTTTCTAAGTCAAGATAAGTGATGATTTCACCCAACCATGGACTAACTAACTCAAGCGCTTCTAATGGTTAAGTGACGACACTCAAGAAACATTGACTTAGGAAGGTGTGACACTAGGAGAAAATAAAAGAATAACAAATCAAACAACATGATAATGCAAAAGAGATTCAAATGATAGTTAATGAAGGCTCCAAAATTGACATAGGAAAAAAATTTGGAGGGTCATTGTCGTAGCGACAACACTTGGCGACACATTGGGAGAACCCCAGATTCTCTGAAATAGTTTTTTTAATCGTACAGTCTCATTTCTCCAGGAAGTATTGATTCAGTCAGTGGATTACCTTAGCTCTCCATTCTTATTCGATTAAAGATATAGTATTTTTGTTCCATTACTCAGTGTAACAAAACATATAACAAGTCATATCATTATCATGTTGATGTAAGTAAGTGTAATATATTATGGCGAATAAAAAACAATCAAAGTGTGAGTTGTACATCTCTAGCATTGCTCCGCTACTGGCAGGCCAGGACAGTACACCGATCAATTCGCTTCAAGAACAAAAATGTTGCTTTGTTTCCAATGAGCCTGGACAGTACCCCGGTGAAGTCGCTTACCTTACCTCCCTACGCAGGAATCCTTTCTCTTCTTTTACCCTTTATTTTCTTTTCTTTTCATAGGATTGTGCATAGGCACTTATTATTTTCAACAGGTAGAGGAGGGATCTCGACTTATTGGGAGCATAGGCAATTTCTCCTTTAGAGACAGGTTTTAGATCTCTGATGCTATTTTCACTAAAAAATTTCCCCTTATCTTACTCTACATAGATATATAAGCAAGAATGCATCATTCATAAACATGATCGAGTATAGGAAACATAATCCTAAAAATATGCGGGCCTCATGGTTTTCTTACAGCTTCCTAACTAAAGGATCATATTTTCCATCAAAAAATCATTGAATCGAAAGTGCTAAACCAAATCAAGTAAGAAGGTAATAGATAATCCAAGGGTTGTGTGTTACTACAACTTGCCACCCATAAGAGATTAGCCACATCATCTCAAAGTTGAGAATTGGCTTTATTCAAAGACAAATAAAACCATGAGAATAAAATTGAAACATGAAAGATGAAAAGAAACAATAAGAATACATTGCATCTAGCTACATTCAACCTATCCTATCCCAACCTAAACAATACAAGGTCGGTTCATGTAAAGTGGAATTTCCAATCCAACCATAGAAGTTTCTCCCGACCTTAGTACCAAATCATGTGATCATGTAGAACAAAAAAAAACAACAGTGCAGTGACCAGAGAAAGCGTGCAAACATCTGCACTGACAAATGGAAATAGGAAGTGCAACCACAATGGTGTATTACACTCAACAACTCTTTCAAATGAAACATTCCACAACAGCAGAAACTACCAAGTCTATGACCATACAAGATTTTATGAAACGCATGCAAGTGCATGCCATGAGACATGGATCCAGACTAAAAAGAATCTTCTAATGAGTAGGCAATGGGATAATGGAAACAACCTTTAGGGAAAGATAAATAGGAAATACTAAACAAAGGCAGATCCATGTCATAATTAATAGTATCACGTTGTCCACAATCCATGTTGTTAAGCTCGTGATATTCTTTGATGGATGATGCAAGAGATTCATTAATACCCTTCTCTTTCTATGTTATAGATTAGAGATTTTCTTGAGATGGGATGTAGCGGTGGAAGCACAATAGTCAAATTAAATTTCCTCCCCTGGCGGTTGAATATTTTTATGTGAATAAAATAAGCATCCCTCAATAGAGAGTCAACATCCCATGTGACGACACAAGCGAAAAATTATGCAAAACAACCATAAGCTAACCGAAATTACAAATGTCATCATGGTGACAGGAACCTGACATAACCATCAGCATAGGCTAAAGTGCCCTACTTTCTTGACTTAACTTTGATTTCTGAGAAAAAATGATCAATTTCTTATCAAAACAAGATTCATTATTTAAATCATGATATTCAACAGAAGATAGATTTTCGATATTACTGCAAAAATATTCAATGATAAGCAAGTCATCCTTTTGATCAAAAGGAGATATACCTGAAAGAAAATCTCCAATAATCACATCAGACTCCGTTTGAAATCGCTGCAAATTTAAATATTCATGTAAGAACAAATATTCATCCATGTTAATTTAACGATCATCACTATACAATTCAAAGAAAAGGAAATCATCAGGTTCATGATTATCCAAGGGTTCAATTTGATCAACGGGTGAATGATCAACTAGTAATATATCAAGGTTAGAATATGGTTGATTGATAAGGAAAGATGAATCACCATTGGGGGGAAAATGTGAGAGAAATATTAATTCTTCATTAGAAAATTGATCTTCTGATTTAATGATCGATTGAAGTTCGAAACACAGAACAACAAAAGCAAGAGGACATGGAACAAAAGGCAGGACCGGTTCTTCCTCAGGATGCTAAAAAAAATTTGGATCGGGAGCACATAATGAATTAGATTAAAAATATTTCCTTGATATACGCACTAGGAAACAAAAATTCTCATCCAAGAATTTCCATTTGACATCCTCATTTGGAAATTCATAACAAATATGAAGGAATTGATCTGTAAAATGTTCAAGCGATTCATTCAGCTCCATTCTAAGTTGATCTATTTCATTGAGAACATATTGAGATGCATATTTATTGAAAACGTGTCGAAGTTTGTTAACCATTTTCTTGAAAGATGAAATAGAGCAGTGGGTAGAGAATAGGACCATTGCTTCACACGACCATCCAATATAAGGGTAAACAACCGCGTGAGGATTTCTTCAGAATAAACATCACTTGAAAAACAAAATTGAATGAATTAAACTATGTAATCAAGGATGGTTATTGTTCCCTTGCCATCAAATTTAAGATGTGACAAGTTATGTAAAAAATTCACAGGGATTGAAAGATCTAAAGTTTCACAAAAACACCTTGGGACTATTATCTGGGATGAAGCCATTAAAGGTAAGAGATTCAAATAGACTTCTCAAGCTCAGATTGTCATTTGGCCCTCCTTCTAGCGCCAAAGATGTTGACAATGTTGGATGTCGCCAACATTGTAGGGGGATCTCCCAGATGTGAACTCCCAATTAGACCTCACAGTGTTTGGTGTAGGAGTCCCATCTAGTCATATGGTCCAACCACCATTGGAAAATTCTAAATACATGCCTTGGTTACAATCCAACACAAGAGAACACAACACCACTTTGGGACAACAATAATGCAAGCTTTATGAGACACCCAATGTAAGATGTACGAGGGAGACTTCCACGGCCAATGAGGGAAATGATCCACCGGTTAGAAAAGTAATAGTACTATCCTAAAGGGGGACCCGAGAAGAAAGAGAAAGGCTTTTTGAATACCTACATATTAGTCCACATAGTAAACAATAATTGTTAAATCACAACAACACTCATTCAATATTATCCATTGCTAAGCAGCAAATTATTTCATTAACCTAGTATGTAATTAAAACAACATATACCATAAACATAACCAAAATAGTCCAACTACATCTATGATACATGTAAGAAGAAGTGTTGGCTCATTGAGCTTCTGATTAAAAGTGCAATATCCCAATTACATTGTTACATAGATGAAACATTATATCCAATAGTGGAACATGAAGCCACAACTTGCTTCTCCAAAGAAATATCTATCTCTTATTTATTACAAGAGAAACCAAGGCAAGACCTCTAGAATATAAGCATCCGAAAAACCCCCTTGGTTGAGTTATGAGGAGTTATTTATAACAGGTGACAATGACCTTTGAGCTTCCTCATGATTCTTTGATTTCTATGACCCTTCATATTCTATACATGACTCATTACATTCCAATGTGTGGCTATTCACATTCCACATGTGTCCCTTGGACTTCATTAAATATCATTTATTATATATGACAAATTACAAATGAGATGACAATTATATAAGACAAAATTATAATGGGACAATGAATCATCAAATTGATAGGTCATTTTCTTCTACATGTAGCTCATTTGTAATGTAAGTGTGTCATGCTCTAAACTTCGTTGAGATGTATTTGATATGGACTTGCAAGTCTCCAATGTAACGCATCTTTACCTCTAATTCCTCCATCAATATGTTCTTGGAGGTTGACTATACATAATTCCATAGCCATGAAAGTTTCATATGAACTTTGATTTGTGCAATGGAATATTGCAGAATAATATATTTAGTTAAGCCTTCCTTTTTCGTTGCCTGCTTGATCTGCTCGATGTACTGTCTGATCTCTGGGAAGATGATCTCCCTGCCTCTTATTTCTTCAAGTCTACCTATCAAAGGCATCCCATGCTTATGTGTAAGATACTCAAAACCATTATGAGGTCGATTATGTGCAACAATGGTACTAATCAATTGTTTGCTAAGACGCATGTAGTTTTGGTGGTGGAGTCTCAAGTGAACTCTATACATCTCTAAGGCAATCCTGTCTTTCTTATCTAAATTTTGTGGAGCATCTGGATACTTGAAAATCCACTCTTGAATATGATCAACTTCTTTATTTGGTACCTTTAGGATTTTCACGACTTCCTTTGCCTTCTTCTGTATGCCAATAAGAGGAGACACCACTTGTTGTAGAAGAGTCATCTCATTGCATAATCGCACCATGATGTACTCCATTGGCCCCAATTCTTCCTGCATTGTTGGCTGCCATTCCGTGGTGTTGAAGATTTGTGATGACAACCATTGATTCTCTGCCATAAGATGTTTCTCTTGTTGCTTCACCGTAGTAAGTTCTCTTCTCATCATAGCATTCTCATTCAACAAGTACTCAAAATTATCTTGTGCCACTGTAGTGAATGCAACATTTACTGCCATAATATCTCTAGGATTTCTTCTGGTGTTGGAGGTTATCACCTTCTTTGTAGAAACTGAGACTAAATTTTGAGGATCCTTGGGGAAGTATCTATGCATGTGCTACACAATCCTCTTCTTAGCGGATCAAATGTTACACTACATACATCCATGACTCTGTCGTCTGATGGAGGTGTGATCTCCATTTCCCTAAATGGAAGATGACCAACTATAAGGGGAGGTTCCTTTGGAGTGCCTGATTCATCATCCAAGATTGGCTGGTATCTTCTTCCCCCAACGCTTCTTCTTCAATATCCCAAATCAATTGCTCTTCTTCTATTCTCTATGTTGCTTCCTCCTCCAAGGACTCCCTCTGTTATTCTCCTTCAATCCTTCTCCTTTATTCTTCTTCTTCTTGTTGCTTATGGAGCAACTCATTATGTTTCCTCTTCTCCTCTTCTTCTCTTGCTTCCCTCCTCTCCTACTCTACTTGAATAACTCTTATTTTTAAAGGATCAACTTTCCATTTCTTGTTGCTCTCCCCTATCGAATCATACCTAATCCTCTTATTACGAGCTACTTTCCATACTTTAGGGGTTATCTCTTCCTCCTCATGTACCTGAAAGTCTTGAGATGGGGGATCATGGGGTGAATTGGTTTCCATCCCTGGAGGTGCCTTCATGTTCGCACTATACCAGTTCTTTATCTTCTCATCTTCTGTTGTGGACATTGATGAGTAGCCCGTATTGAGACCAATCCTTTCATAGTGTTGCCTGACCACTCGCCTAGGATCATATCCATGAAAGTATTTAGTGGTGAAGTGTAGGCAGTCTAGCTCATGTATCTATGTTGTTGTCGCCTTGTGGCTCTTTAACTGGTATAATATGATCCTCAATGGATAGATGGGAAAGGTTCTTTCTTCCTCCTGTGAAGAATTCCTGACAATCCCTTCTCCATTCGATTTTCTACTTCTTGCATGACCACCTTGTTTGTCACATATCACGGCATAATATGAGAAGATATCTGACAACCAAAACATTTTATGTATGTACCCTCGAGAGCTGAAAACCAGTCCGCAATTTCTTGGGGTGACTCCTTCATCTGATCGGTCGTGCAAGGAGGATCGATCTCAAATATCAACTTAAATATAACTACTATGAAGTGCTTAGCCAATTTGTCATACATGCCTCTGAAGTTTAATTATGATAACACTCTACAGTGGAAATAAACCAAGAACTTCCCCTCAGGGGTCCAGTTCTATTTCATTTCCAAGAACACATACTATGCACAGATTCCATCTAAGAGAAAGGCATACATGTAGAATTCTGGTGCCTAGTTCAGCCTCAAAGATGCTTTTACTTATCCCCACCTAATGTTGCAACTCATATGACAATATATACGCCCAATTGAAATCTTTGTCGTGTGTCACCACCATATTGATCTTATATATCCAATTCTCCTCAAACACCTCAACGTTCTTGTGCCCATACAACCAATAATACATGCCTATAAAATCTTGATATACATTTTTTAGAATCTTTTTCAAATAGACTACAGATGGGCGATGGTGAAACTTGTAGGCTCTTGACACCATGATTTGATAACATCACTTGTGTCGAGGTGTGCCCATCTCATGTAGAAGTTGTACTTTTCATATTCAGTGGAATTGAACATCTTATAATATGTATACATGTCTTCACCATAGTAGGTGGCAAGCTGACTGTCACTCTCACTGTGAAGCACAAGGTGAGAGTCATCCATTTGTGTAAAAATCCACTCAATCACCTCTACACATGGCATGACTAGGGATCTTCATGCGATCCTATGCATCCTAGACTTCTTGATGTTGATGTACGCATGAACATCTTCTAAGTCCTCAACAAACTTTTCCTGCATGAATGTGTTGTGTATCTTGCTCTATGTGACCTGTGTAGTCTTATCAATAAAGTATTGGGTGTCTGCATATATAGGAATGTTTTGCTTTTTAACTTCGACAGGTTCATCAACGCTTGCTTCTAAGAGTTCTTTGGGGGCCACTTTACGAGGTGGCATGGATCCAACATATGATAATATTTGCAGCATGAACACATGTTTGTGGCAACACACTCATAATGACAATATTAGCTTAAATCAACCTACTTATGTAGCAATACTTGTAAATCATGTACAAAGAGCCATCACATGTAACTGGATCTGAAAATATATTAATGACAGCATAAAATTACTTGCATGCACCGGAAAATGGGCATGTAAACTAGGAGGGCACGCTTTCAAAGCACGAAGGGGTGTAAGGGGTCATTTAGGGCTTTGCAATGCACTCGTGCACTCAAGTAAGTGGAGAAAATCATCAAGGGTGCGTTGTTGCACTCTGAAGGGTTGAAGGGGTGATTTGTTGGGTCTTCATGCCTTCATCATGCACTCATGCACTCAACGAGAAAGAGAGGGAACATTGCCGCACTCTGAAGGGACAAAGGAATCGATTTACTAGCCTTTAGGCCTTCACAATGCACTCATGCACTGTCGAACTCTAAAGAGTTGAAGGAATATGCTTCGTGTCTTCATGATGCGCTCATGCGCTCAAGGGAGGGTGTAGGTCTTCATGGTGAAGAAGTGTGCTCAAGAGGAAAACTATATCATTTTGGGCACAGTTTTCGAGACTGGTTGGGCTTCAAGCTCAAGAAGTGTGTTCTATATGTCAGAAGCTCATAAACAAGTTTAAACAATAGGATTTGGTGATTAAGAAGAGGAGAAGAAATATCTGCAAGGTTATATAGTTGTTGTCGCATTCACAATGGAATATGAAAGGGTTGAATAATGTGAAGAGTTTTTGCAGGCGGCAACAGATTAACACTTATAGCATGAATATTGAGCATAAACAATAGCAAACAAACTGAAAAATGGAGGAACGATAGTGAAGTCATGAAAGGAAATGAAAAGATTCGACATGCAAAACTTACTTGTAGCGTTGGTTGATGAAGAGTCTCTTGATTCCCAGTTGTGCGCCCAACTCATATGGAATAATTATGTAAATGAATGATTACTGAGTTGATTTAAAGAAGTTAACATGAAAAATTGAATACTACATGAGCGTAACTTGTCAACGAGTGAAAGGATTAGTTAAGGGAAGTTAAGTGGGCTCCTATTTTCTAGGTGTGCACCCACATGCAACATGTTGCTCATGCATCTACCCAGTGAGAGCACATGTCTTCGACGCGAAGGAGTGCTCAAGCAGGGCACACTTTCTCAACATAAAGGAGTGTGCTCAACGAGGGTGCACTTCTTTAGTCCGAAGTAGTGCGCTCAAGTTGGGTGCATGTCTTCACCAACTTGGAGTGCACTTTTTCTTTTGTGAGTGATTTTCTGGATTTTGTTTGCTTTTTCTGTGCTTTTGGGTGTTTTTCAAGTGTATTAATGGTGAGAACGCAAGCTTTTAATTCAATATAAGTGATGAGTTCACCCAACCATGGACTAACTAACTCAAGCACTTCTAATGGTTAAGTGACAACTCTTAGGAAACATTGACTAAGGAGGGTGTGACACTAGGAGAAAAAAAAAAGAATGGAAAATCAAACATGACGACATGAAGCAGCTTGAAACGACAGTTGATGTAGGCTCCAAAATTGATATAGGAAAAAAATTTGGAGGTTCGTTGTTGCAGTGGCAAAACTTGGCGACATGCTCAGAGAACCCCAGCTTCTCTGAAATAGTTTTATTTAAGCGCAAAGTCTCATTTCTCCGGGAAGTATTAATTCAGTCAATGAGTTACCTTAGCTCTCCATCCTTGCCTAGTTAAAGATTTAGTCTTACCATTCCATTACTCGGCGTAACAAAACATATAACAAACGATATCATTATCTTGTTGATGTAAGTATGGGTAATATATTATGGCGAATAAAAAACAATCAGAGTGTGAGTTTTACATCTCTAGCAATTCTTCGCTGCTAGTAGGCCTGGATAGTAACCTGATGGAGTCGCTTTAAGAACACAAACGTTGCTTCGCTAGCAATGAGTTTGGAAAGTACCCTGGTGAATTTGCTTGCTTCACCTCCTTGTGCATGAAGCCTTTCTCTTCTTTCACCCTTTATTTTTATTTTTTTCATAGGATTGTGCGTAGGCACTTATTATTTTCAATGGGTGGAAGAAGGATCCTCACTTATTGAGATCAAAATAGGTTGCTCCTTCAGAGACAGGTTTTCGAACTCTAATGCTTTATTTACTAAAAAAAATTCCCTTATATTACTCTACCCAGATAGATAAGAAAGAATGCATCATTCATAAACAAGACCAAGTATAGGAAAGAGAATCTTTAAAAGGTGTGGGCCTCATGGTTTGTTTACAACTTCCTAGCTAAAGGATTGTATTTTCCATTGAAAACCCATTGACTTGAAAGTGTTAAACCAAATCAAGGAAGAGGGTAACATATAAGACAAGGGTTGCGTGTTACCACAACTTGTCACTCACAAAATATTAGCCAGATCATCTCAAAGTTCAAAATCGACTTTATTCAAAGACAAAGAAAACCAAGAGAATAAAATAGAAACATGAAAGATGAAAACACACAATAAGAATGTAGTGCATCTAACTTCATGCAACCTATCATATCCTAACCTAAACAGTACAAGGTAAGGTCATGTAAAGTGTAATTTCCAATGCAACCATAGAAGCTACTACCGACCTTGGGACCAAATGATGTAATTGTTTAGAACCAAAACAAATAGTAGTGTAGTGAACGAGAGAAAGCATGAAAACATCTACACTGACAAATGGAAACAAGAAGTCCAACCACAATAGTGTATTACACTCAACTGTGCTTTCAAATGAAACACTCTACAAAATCAAAAACTACCAAGTCTATAACCATACAAGACTTTATGAAGCGCATGCAAGTGTAGGCCATGAGACATGGGTCCAAACTGAAAATAATCTTCTAATGAGTCTACAATGGGATCATGGAAAAAACCTTTAGGGAAAGATATACAGGAAAGACTAAAGAAAGACATATCCATGTAATAAGCAATCTTATCAGGTTGCCCACAATCCATGTTTTCATGCGCGTAAGATTCTTTGATGGACAATGCAAAAGATTCACTAAGACCCTTTTCTATTTCTACATTACTGATTCGATATTTTCATGATATGGGATGTAGCAGTGGAAGCTCAATAGTCAAATTAAATTTCCTCCGATGGGGGTTGAAGAATTTTACATGAAGAAAATAAGCATCCCTCACGGGAGATTCAACACCCCATGTGATGACATGAGTGATAAAATTATGCAAAAGAACCATAAGTTGACCGAAATTGCAAATGTCGCCATGGTGACAAGAACTTGACATAACCATCAGCGTAGGCTGAAGTGTCCTACTCACCTAACTTAACATTGACTTCTGAGAAAACATGGTTAGTTTCTTATCAAAACAAGCTTCATTATTTAAATCACGAGATTCAACAGAAGATAGATTTTCAAGATTACTACAAAAATATTCAATGATAAGCATGTCATCCTTTTGATCAAAAGAAGGTATACCTGGAAGAAATCTTTGATAATCGCAACAGACTCCATTTGAAATTGTTGCAAATCTAAATCTTCATGTGAGAACAAATATTTATCCATGTTATTGGAAAAATCATCATTTTATAATTCAGAGAAAAGGAAATCATCAAGATCATGATTATCCAAGGGTTCAATTTGATCACGGGTGCACGATCGACTGGTGAAAAACGAAGAATATGGTTGATTGATAAGGCCATATGAATCACCATTGGGGGAAAGATGTGAGAGAAAGAATAATTCTTCATTACCAAATTGATGTTCCGATTTAATGATCAATTGAGGTTCAAAACACAGAACATCAAAAGAAGGACATGGAACGAAAGGCAGGTTTAGTTCTTCTTCAGGATACTGAAATTATTTTGGATCAGGAGGACATAATTAATTAGATTCAAAATATCTCATTCACATATGGACTAGGAAACGGAACTTCGCATCCAATAATTGCTAGTCCACATCCTCATCTGGAAATTCATAACATATATGAAAGAATTGATCAGCAAAATGTTCAAGATATTCATTCAGCTCCATTCTAAGTTGATCGATTTCATTGAGAACATCTTGATATTCATATTTGTCGAAAACGTGATGAAGTTCGTTAACAAATTGCTTGAAAGATAAAGAAGAAATAGTGGGTAGAGAATAACACCATTTATTCACTCCAATGTAAGGGTAAACAATCATGCTAGGATAACTTCAGAATAAACACCACTTGAAAAATAAAATGGAATGAATTCAACTATGTAATCAAGGATGATTATTGTACCCTTGCCATCGAATTTAAGATATGACAAGTTATGTAAAAGGTATGTGGGTATTGAAAGATCTAAAGCTCTCGATAAAACACCTCAAGATTATGATTTGGGATGAAGCCATTAAAGGTAAGAGATTCAAACAGACTTCACATGCTCAGTTTGTCATTTGGCCCTCCTTCTTGTAACAGTCATGGTGAAAATTCCATGAAATAAAATTTAATAAAGGAAAAATAAGACCACGGTTAAGGAACACATATTCCAAGTTGAATGTTGGGCAAAGATATCCTAGTGGGCATCAATGGATGTGTTATGGCTAAAGGAATTTGGCAAAGGAAAAGGCAAAGGCATTAAAAAGGCAAAAAGGCATTTTTGGCACACTTATTTATGAAAATAAAGGAAAATAGGAGAAAAGGGAGGTGAAAGGTCACAAGTTTCATGTGAGGAGGAAAATGAAGGAAAATAATGGAAATTGAAGAAAATAGAGCCCTCATTGATAGAAAGGCTTCTGAGGATCAATGGGTAGGCTTGGTCAGTTCAATTTTGGAGCTCTCTCATTACTCTCTCTCTCTCTCTTTCTCTCACACACACTTGGACACAAAGTTTTCTTGGAGCACTCTAGCTTTGGAGCATGGAAGGAAAATCAAACAAAAGGAAAGGAACGAAAGCAAGGATCAAGCAAGGAAGAGCAAGATCAAGCAGCTTCAGTAGGAATACTTGCAAGTAACATATTGCATGTGTGATTTCCTAGTTGGTTTTGACATGCATGGCTTTGCATGTTGGTGTATCATTCTATTTCTGTCAATGGCATGGTTTTTCCGAGTTATGACAGTGGTTTTCAACCTAGCCTTGCCTTTTTCTGGATGCCATGGTGTGTTGTAATGTTGATCTCAGTTTTAAGCTTTGGAATTTCTGGATGGATTTCAAAATCTGGGACAGAGGTGGTCTCAAGGTTTATTCCCAAAGGCCTAGGAATCCCTTGACCGATTTTGGTGGGATACATGGTAAAGCCTGAGGGAGGTGTCTCAATTTAGGTCCTAGTGATTCGAGATTGGATTGCAGTAAAGCCTAAGAGACAAGGAGACAGAAAATTCCTCAACGATAGTGATCGATTTTGGATGGCATTCCAAGTTCAGTTTGGTTTTGTGATCGGAGCACCATTTTTGGTGTGATCACGGATTGGTGAGGGTGGAGTTGGTTTAACCTTTGGATTCCCTTAGTTGTTTTTGGTTTGGTTTATCCATGAGATCCCACATTCATTCTTGGAATATGGCACGGGGGTGACTAGCTGAAAGAAAGATTTGGTTCAACCATGTCTACAGTTGGGTGGTACGTGGAAGTCTCAGACCTGGTCAGATTTTCCTATGTTTAATAAAAGCTAAGTTCTCTTCCTTTTATACTTGTTTATATTTGTATTTATTGGTTGTTGTCTTACTATTATTTTCATGGTTTAATGTTGGTTATAAGCATGGTTATATGACTGGTTATTGTCATGGTTATTTCATGTATTTACTTGTAACTAAAAGGATAATGGATGCAAGACCTAATTGATGTCATAACAGTTCAAAGGAGAAGGTGGTGATCCTTCTTGTCATGTCTCATAAGAGTTTCATTCATTCATGCTTTGTCTTGTATCTTAGACCTGTAGATTGCATTGATGCCAAGTGTTTGACAGAATGTCAGTCCCGGTTGGGGATGGTGAGGCCTAGTCCTGGAGTTAGTTTTTGGTTTATTAGTCTTGGCATCATGTGTTTAATGGATTCTGGAAGTCACAACAAGTTCTGGGCAGTGGACGGAATTTTTGGCTTGAAAAGTGCCTTAAATTTCGCGGACTTTGACACAGTTCTGCTGGAAATAGTCCCTGGACCCAGGCATGAAGGCTTGTGGGAGTGTCTAGAGCTCCCTGGATGCTGGCATGCCCATAGCATGGGATCATCCAAAGGTTTAATAGCTTAAAGACTCAGTGAGACCCAGGGGCATGATACCTATGTGGTTGGGATGGCTCCTGGCAATGTTATTGCTGATGTGGAAGGTATATTTGATGGGTTTCCATCGATTCCACCTCCTTAAGGATACCTAGGAAGTTGAATAATATCATAGTAACCTCTCATCACATGTTTACCCCAGTTGGTCGGTTACTTGGGTAGATATGGGAGGAGGGTGTTACAGAGTGGTATCAGAGTGGGTTGTGCTCTCTTTGGGTCATATATGATACCATAGAGTGGTATCAAAACATGGTTCATCCCTTGGACTGGATGGGCGGTGTGTTGGTCATGCATTCATGTTGGTTGCATATGTGTTGCTTATGCTTGTATTCCATGTGCATGTTGCATTTGCATGGTGTTGATCATGGTTGTAGTGATGTCTCCATGTGAAGGTTGATGGTGTTGTTGTGGGATGTGTCGTCATGAGTGTATGGTAGTGTATGCATTTGTTATGCATGTCAGTGTCTATATGTTGTTATGCATGAATTGTCATGGTTATGGTTATGCATGTATGGTAGGTCAAGAATGCATTGTGAGGTCATTGTATGCAATTAGGTCATCATGATGCTAATCTGTTGGCTGAGATAGAGTAGGAGATGCAGATCATTAAAGTGAAGTTGCAACATTGGACCTCGAGGCAAGAGCATGTCGTCATACAGGTTTGGATGTTGGGCATGCAGGTATGTTAGTTAATGGATTTTTATATGCATCAGGTTTATACACATTAGGTTTATGTACATGTCTATTGATGTTATGGTTACATACATGATAGATGTTAGTTTATTAGTGTAGTCATATGAATGTGTGTCAAATAGTCATGAGTGGTAGTAACCTATGGTTGTATGCATTGCTCTTGTTGTTTTATGTTAGATAACTTGATGATTATGTTATATGTTGTTGATGAGTATGTTATAGGTTAACTTATTGTTGTTATATGATAGTTAGCTTGATGATTAGGTTATATGTTGTTGATGAGCATGATATATAACTTCTTGTTGTTATATGCTAGTAACTTGATGATTAGGGTTATTACATTAAGATATTGATGTTATATGTATCATGATAAATTGGATTGGCCTATGCAGATGGTTAGGGTTGTGAAATTCAGGTATGAGGCGACTTATTTGTGACATTATGTTCTACTAATCTAAATTGATCGTAAATATGTTATTGCTATGCATAAATGAAAAATGTTTATGATTTTATGATGTGAACATGTTAGCTAGTGACTATTATGGATATCATGACCTTATTTATTTTTGATTTCATACTTCGTGAAGTTATATCATGCTAATCTGAATTGATTTTGCAGACAAGATAGCCTCCCTTGAGATATATTAAGGTATGATATTGCTTATGTCATCTACTTTGTGCTTGAATGTTTGATTATGTCATTTAATTGGTGTTTGAGTGTTGGTGTCTATTATGTCGCTTATCTGTTGTCTGAATGTTTAATTACTTGCATGATATGAGTATGTGTCTGTAAGATTGTTTAAATGAATGATCTTGTTTTAAGATGATTGTACTAACACATATGTGTTGAGATAGCTGACATGTACTTGAGTGTATTAGGTGATAGTTGTAGTATTATGTCTAATGACTATGATTTGACTATGAATTATGACATGATTTCTAGCCGTGGTAAAGGTTGATTTCAAATTGCTAGATATGATTGTCTTGATATTTGGAACATGTGTTTGACATGTGTAAACAATGTAGGAAACATGCTTGGTGTTAGCATGACGAGGTAATAGTTTATTTGCTTATATAACTAGTAGTTGGGTGATGTGACAATGCATAATAACACTCAATTGCAACAAGGAAAAGGTCAAAGAAAGGAATTGGGCAAGAATTATTTTCGCTATGTTTGGAAACCATAATTCCAAATGAATGAGTGCTTTGCATACAGGAAGTCTTATTAACCTTAATATTGTCTGACATTATGTGGATATGTGCTAGATTCATGAACTTGTATTTGACAGGTTTATTAGCCAGTCTCTAGTTACAGGTGGATTTGTCAAGGGAATTGGAGTTCCTTGAGAGATGGCGTGGATGTGTTCAGTTGCAAGCAATGTGCTTGGAACAACAAGGTAAGGTAACCAGTGTATTGTTATGTTTATTTTAGCACTAACAGTTATGTGTTGATGGCAGTATGATGCAAGGGATTGCATGGAAAAGAAATTGCCATGGAATCTTGAAGAAGGCTCAGGTTGAGCTTTCCCCTGGAAGCACTCAGAACCATGGGGATTAAGTCATGGTGTTTGTTGTTAGTCTTTTTCTTCTGGTGATTAGTTGTTCTTGATTGTGGTTTTGTTTGTGTCTTGTGCATGGCCATGCCACTTTGGTTGTGTTGTCGTATTGTTGTTGGTTTGCCATGGTTTTCTTCTTGTTTTTTTCTTGTATTGCCTTTTATGTGTGGGGTCTGGGGAATTGGTTGGGAAAGAGGAAAGTTAATGGAGCCTAGGGAGAGATGAATGAATCCCAAAAGGTGGTGTAAGGCCTGGATGAAGCTCAGTGCATGTATAAGGGCAATTGAAGGCAAGTGTATAACAGCTAATTGGATTGGTTGGATCCACTGAGCTAAATGGACGGTGATAGGACAATCATAAGAAAGTTAAAAAAAAAATTAAGTAAATATATTTGAGGCGTCATATGCCTTAGCTATGTTGGGAATTGTTGTTCTCGACATTGTACATGCGTTGCACGGATAAAGGAAGTTCTCTTAACCTTGACCTTATGATATCTGGTAATTATATTGTGATCATGATTATGTCAATGTATATATATGTATACATGTATGTATGTAGTTATGTCGTTTTCTGATGAGATCATGATTGTTTTGTGCTAGTTTTATATATATGTATGTATCTTTGTTACTTCTGACAAGGTCATCAGGAATCATTCTTATGGAGGAATGATTGCTTATGCAGGTGAATGGCATGAAGAGATTATTTGTTCATGAGGAATCAAGTGGGAAGATTAGCCTGACATATCTCTGAGGTCAATATCATGTGGATATGAATTGATATTATGTGATTATATTATGTTTATGTTTATGTTATGGATAGGCTAATGCTAAGAGTTACATTAGTGAAATGAAAATAGCGTGATGCGTGGCATGCTAGGATAAGCCTGGATGGTGGAAAGACATTGTAAGCAAGGTTGCTTGGTAGAGATAGTGTGGTTTTGGATGTGCAGTGCTATTTTTGTGTATATGTTGTATATGTTGTACATGTTGCATCTGTGATGCTATGCGCATGCGGTGTTGTGTATATAGTGTGTGTTCACGTTGTTTATCCAATGTTATGTATAGGGTGGTACAGATATTATTGTGTGAATATTGCATATGTAGTGTTGGGTATAGATTTGTTATGTACATGTTGGATATGTGGCTTGTGTGCATATGGTGTTGTGCACATGTTGGATATGCAGTGTTGTGTACATACGATGCTATGTACATGTTGGATATGCAGTGCTATGTACATGTGGTGTTGTGTGCATGTTGTACATATGGTGTTGTGTGCATGATTTTACAAGTGGTGTTGTGAGCATGTGGTGTTGTGTACATGTTGTACATATGGTGTTGTGTGCAAGTGGTGTTGTGTACATGTCGTGCATATGGTACTGTGTACATGTGGTGTCGTGTACATGTCGTGCATGTGGTGTTGTGTATGTCTCGCGTTGAGTACACATTGTACAGGTAGTATAATGTACATGTGGTGTTGTGCACAAGTTGTACAGGTGGTGTCGTGTACATGTGATGTTGTGTACACATTATGCAAGTGGTGTTGTGTATAGGTGGTACTATGTACATGTTGTACATGCGGTACTAGTGTACATGTTATATTATATGCATGTCGTACATGTCATGTTGTATACATGCAGTACTGGTGTACATGTGATGTTATATGCATGTCGTACATGTTGTGTTGTATACATGTGTTATTATGTATGTGCATGGTGTAGTCGTGGTATCATGACATGTGTATTCGTTGTGTTGTACTTTGTGTACGAATATGTATTATGTTGTATATTGTAGGTGTATGTATTGTGTTGTGGTGTACATCAGATGTAGGAGTATGTATGGTGTTGTGTTGTACACTAGGTGTAGATGTATGTGTGGTATGTCAGGTGTAGGTGTGTGTATTGCATGGTGTTGTATGTCATGTGTGGTTGTATGTGTGTGATGCACACTATGTGTATGTACACATGGTTAGGGAGAAGGCACTGGGTGTTTGTCTGGTGTGGCAACCAATCCGGTGTGTATACGGAATAAAGACAAAGGTACAAGCTAAAGATTGATTAAAGGATAAGTATCGGTATTTTATTTCAGTTTTATTATGTATGTGATTTATGATTATGGTCTATGATAATTACATGTGATCTCTGATTCTAGTTTATGATGGTTACATGTGATTTATGATTTTAATACATGATGGTTGTGTTTTGATATAACCTGATGTGATATGTTTATACATAATGATTTGGTCAAAGATGCTAGTTTGACTTGTTGTGATAGGTAGTAAACAAGATTACAAGTGTACCTTATTGACGAGATATCAATGAGGTATGATTTGAAGTTATTTCAATTTATTTTAATCTACTGGAAGTTATGTGCTTCGTACAGGAAGCATGGAAATGCCCAGTTGGGTGGTCGAGACTGACAACAAGCATTAGCAGCAACGACAAAAGGAATTTGAACATGCAACAGTATGTTGTTAAAGCACTTTAGGAGCAGGGTCATTGTGGTACACTAGTACCAAATAGTGTCCATTGATTTCCACGAGCATGCTATAACCAGTATGATGGTTTTGAGGCAGGTATATGGCTTGGTTGTTTGATCTATTGATGCGAGGAATCCTTGCCAAGGGATGGATCACCCTGGATAGGGGATGTCGAGGAACTTGGAAGGTGAGTGACTGCATAAAAGGAGTGACCGGATTGCCCGAGGTACTGTGTAGTAGAGAAGGGAAGGCTGGGGATATATTTTTTTTGGTCATTAGCATTGCCAGATGGAATCAAATGCACATTGGGAGTGTGCCCTGGAACAATGAGTTGGTAACTATTCGCTAAGAGGACAAGTGACACAGGATTATAGCGCTAGAAATTGGATGCATTTTAACTGTGGCAATGGATTTTGGACTTCCTGGGAAGGAGGTGAATCTTGGTATTACTTTGAGGGTGGAGGTGTGAGCCTTTGGATTCCCTTGTTGCGTATGCAGGCATCGTATCCTTTTATTTGTTGGTTTAGAAAATGTGCATATGTATATATTTGGTTATTGTAAATACCATAATGAGCTATGTTATAAAGCTCTGGTAATCGATATGGTTGTTATATGGTAATGTTGTCATGATGTTTTGCTTTTGAGCACGTCTTTCATTGTAAATACTACAACGAGCTAATTTATAAAGCTCCATGGGAAGTATGTTTTCTATTCAGCGGTCTTGTTGAGGTCTTGGCATGGTTTAACACTAAGGATGGTGTTCCCCAAGTGGGAGGGTTTTCTAACAACCCTGGTGAAAATTCCATGTAATAAAAGTTAATAAAGGGAAAATAAGACCACAGTTAAGGGACACGTATTCCAATCTAAATGTTGGGCAAATATATCCTAGTGGGCATCACTGGATGTGTTATGGCTAAAGGAAATTGGCAAAGGAAAAGGCATCAAAGAGGGAAAAAGGCATTTTTGGCACACTTATTTATCAAAATAAAGGAAAATAGGAGAAAAGGGAGGTGAAAGGTCACAGGTTGCATGTGAGGAGGAAAATAGAGGCCTCGTTGATAAAAAAAGGCTTATGAGGATCAGTGGACAGGCTTGGTCAGTGTAGGCTTGGTTAGTATAAGCTTGGTCAGTTCAGTTTTGGAGCTCTCTCATTACTCTCTCTCTCTCTCTCTCACTCACTCTTGGACACTTAGAGTTTTCTTGGAGCACTCTAGCTTTGGAGCAAGGAAGGAAAAGCAAGCAAAAGGAAAGGAACGAAAGCAAGGATCAAGCAAGGAAGAGCAGGATCAAGAAGCCTCAGTGGCAATACTTGAGGGTAACATATTGCATGTGTGATTTCCTAGTTGGTTTTGACAAGAATGGCTTTGAATGTTGGTGTACGGTTCTCTTGATGTCGGTGGCATGGTTTTTCTAGGTTATGATAGTGGTTTTCAACCTAGCCTTGCCTTTTTTCGGATGTCATGGTGTGTTGGGATGTTGATCTCAGTTTTGAGCCTTGGAATTGCTAGATGGATTTCAGAATCTAGGGTGAAGGTGGTCTCAAGGTTCATTCCCAAAGGCTTAGGAATCCCTTGACCAGTTTGGGTGGGATACATGATAAAGCCTAAGGGAGGTGTCTTCGTTTAGGGCTTAGTGATCCGTGATTAGATTGCGGTAAAGCCTGAGAGACAAGGAGATGGAAAATTCCTCAAGGATAGTGATGGATTCCAAATGGAATTCCAAGTTTGGATCAGTTTTGTGATCGAAGCACCGTTTTTTGTGTGATCATGGATTGGTGAGGGTGGAGGTGGTTTAACCTCTAGATTCCCTTGGTTGTTTTTGGATTGGTTTATCCATGAGGTCCCACATTCATGCTTAGAATATGACATGGGGGTGACTGGCTCAAAGAAAGATTTGGTTTAGCCATGTCTACGATCGGGTGGTACGTGGAAGTCCCGAACCTAGTCAAATTTGGCTATGTTTAATAAAAACTACGTTCTCTTGCTTTTATACTTATTTATATGTGGACTTAATGGGTATTGTCTTACTGTTATTTTCATGGTTTAATGTTGGTTACAAGAATGATTATATGACTGGTTATTTTCATGGTTATTTCATGTATTTACTTGTAACTAAAAGGATAATGGATGAAAAACCTAATTGATGTCATAACAGTTCAAAGGAGAAGGTGGTGATCCTTCTTGTCATGTCTCATATGAGTTTTCAGCCATTCATGCTCTGTCTTGTATCCTAGACATTGTATTGATGCCAAGTGTTTGACAAAATGTCAGTCCTGGTTGGGGATGGTCAGGCCTAGTCCTGGAGTTATTTTTTGGTTTATTAGTCTTTTCATCATGTGTTTAATGGATTCCGGAAGTTACAGCAAGTTCTCGGCAGTGGCCGGAATTTTGGGCTTGAAAGGTGCCTTAAATTCCGCAGACTTTGGCACAAGTCTGCTAGAAATAGTCCCTAGACGCATGCATGCAAGCTTGTGGGAACGTCTAGAGCTCTCTGGACGTTGGCATGGCGATAACATGGGATAGTCTAGAGGTTTAATAGCTTAAAGACTCAGTGGGACCCAAGGGTACGATACCTGTGTGGTCAGGATAGCTCCTGAGAGTATTGTTGCTAATGTCAAATGTATGTTTGATGGTTTTTCGTCAATTCCACTTCCTTAAGGATACCTAGGAGGTTGATTCATATAATAGTAGCCTCTTGTCACATGCTTACCCTGGTTGGCCAGTTGCTTGGTAGATATGTGATGAGGATGTTACACTTCTAGTGCCAAAGATGTTGACAGTGTGTTGAGCCCCAAACTTGCATCTTTCCTACACCTTTTTCTAGCTTCTTTTCATTTACCTGAGCCTCCTAAGCCATCAATATCATTGTATATTAGTTATAAAAGAGCATTTAAAGTGGTTTCTTGACTATGTCTTTGTGTTGTTGTTTGAACTAGATTTTTGCTTATGAGCTGCGGAATCTTGTCACTTTCCGCAGCTGGCTCAACTTTCCACAGCTGTTTTTGTCAAAGTCTATATTGCAGGTGTCTTCAGGAAAATCAAGCCACATGGGCAAGTTGGAAATGATGTGGACATGGTGCGGGTCCCATTGGTCCAGCTGAACTCGTCAAAGGAGGCCGTAGTCAACGGGGGTCAAAACGGTGGTCAAACAGGAGAAGTCCTACAGCAATAGGACTCCATTTCAAGCACGTAAGGACTTCCGTGACCGTTTCCAGGTTTTTGGAGGCAACGCTGACACCTGTAGGTTGACCACAATGTGGATCCAACAACCGTTTTTAATAAGATTGCCTAATCACAATGACCATGCTGCTAAATCCGTGGAGGTTGTTCTTCACGTGTCCTCTGTTCATGCAGTTTTTAGGAAATCAGTTATGTAGCCTTCTGTTATAAATAATGCGTCTCCATACGCATCATAGTTAGTCTTTTTGTAATGTAATTTTGCTGTAAAGAAAGCCCACTGTATCGTGACATTATTTCCTTCTTATGACTGCGTTTTGAATACATGAGAAGACTTTGTTCATAAGCATAATTTGTGGTTGATAGTTGTTGCCCGAGGTTGTGCAGAGGGCCCCTGCACACGCTGAGGTTTTGTTTATTGTTGTATAGTTTCATGCTTTATTTCCTTACGTTCATTATGCCATTGTTATTCACGTGTATATATTGCATCTCTTATGGTATTAACGTTTTATTTCTGTCCATAATTGTTCATGCTTTATACTGTTGTTAACTGATCAGTGTCTTTGTTCCATATTACAGTAGGCAGCCCGGGCATTTGCACATAGTTTTAAAATGACTAATGACATGGAATCAGTCTTGTCCTTCTGCTGATTTATTTTTCTTAGTTTTTAATTCCAACATTGTTTTATTTATTTCAGTTTTTTACATTTGCTTTATTAGATAGATTAGATATTAAATTACTCATGTCATTATCAGTTACCTCCGAAATCCATAGCGAGACTAATGGTGAGGGATTGAAGTATGAGTGTGTAGTTTGATATTAGTTTATTTTTCTGCAAGTTAGATATTAAATTACTCATGTCATTATCAGTTACCTTCGAAAGCCATAGCGAGACTAATGGTGAGGGATTGAAGTATGAGAGTGTAATTTGATATTAGTTTATTTTTCTACAAATTAGATATTGGATTGCTCATGTCATTATCAGTTACCTCCGAAAGCCATAGCGAGACTAATGGTGAGGGATTGAAGTATGAGTGTGTAATTTTATATTAGTTTATTTTTCTGCAAATTAGATATTGGATTGGTCATGTCATTATCAGTTACCTCCGAAAGCCATAGCGAGACTAATGGTGAGGGATTGAAGTATGAGTGTGTAATTTGATATTAGTTTACTTTTCTGCAAATTAGATATCAGATTGCTCAAATTGTTTATGATTACCTCCGAAAGCCATAGCGAGAGTAACTGGTGAGGGATCAAAATATGAGTTGATGTAATTTGATTTTAGCTTTACTTTACTTACAAATTTGGATTTCTTTGAGTACATATTTCTTTTGTATTTAGACAGAAACAGGGATAATGGTTTCATGATCAATAGTTCACTGTTTGTTTGACTAGTATAGTGGCATATTTTCATTTTCTTTTAGGAATTAATTTTATCATTGCATGTTTTAAACCCCTTTTTAAGTTTGAAGTTTTGGAAATCATTATAAAGGACATCATTGCCTTGATCATTTATATCCATACTTGTCTTTTAGAATTTTCCTCTCACATTAGGAAGTCAACCAAGATAAACCCCAAAACAAATAAAAATCAAAAACGACAAAAGTATGAGATAGGTTATCTTGCACATATAGTGCGCCACACTTCATCAGCTTACGAATCCCGGATTGACAAATTAATGTAGCAATTTAGGACACACTAAATTGACCAAAAATTTTGGTGCCGTTGCCGGGGAAGTGTAACTAGGTAGCCAATTTCTTAAAAAAAAAAAAAAAAAAACAATAATAAAAAGAAGGGAAAAATTGATAACTTCTTGAAGTATGCTCTCCTCTTGCACCTAGTGTGATCTGGAGGATCAGAAAAGAGAGTTATTGGTTCAATAATTTTTTAAGTATGCTCTCTTCTTGCACCTAGTGTGACCTGGAAGCTTAGAAATAGAATTATTAGCCCAACTTAAAAATAAAAAATGGCATGCATAGAGCAAGAGATTCTAGGGGAAGGTTTATAGCTAGAGCCAAGAGTTCGATTTTTACAACTCCATCTTCTTCAAGGCATAGACAAGATTCACCACCATCTATTCCTAGCCTTAAGATCCCTGGAATTCTAGGAGCAGCAGCTGAATTAGAGGATTCTCCTACTACTTCTATAGGAGAGCATATTGTAATCAAAGAAGTAGAATCACCTGAAGAAGATGAAGGGGAAATTCCTCCTCGTTCGCCATTAGTAGAAGAACCAGAGGACTCTGAGGACTCTGAAGAAACTATCATGACAGAGGAAGTAGTAGATGGATTCGGAGGTAGAGGTAGAGGTAGAGGAGGAGGAAATAATGGAGGCAACAATGGTGGAGGTGGAGGTAATAATGGAAGAAATAGGGAAGGAGATAACTCATTTGGATTCCCTAGAGTTGATGAGGAAACTCATACAATGATGAAAAACATCTCACCATCTGTCCTCCCCAACTTTTATGGATTGCGAAGTGAGGATCCTGAAACATTTCTGTTTGAGTTTGAAGTAGTGTACCGAACCTATGACTATATGAAGACTCTCAAAAACTCAAACTGTGTCCTTCAACATTAAAGGGAGCCGCTTTGAAATGGTTCATGGGATTAGTCACCCAATCTATTAGGACTTGGAATGACATGAAACAAACATTTTTGGATAGATACCTGGACTATTGCATGCCCACCAATCACAAGGATGGGGTATTAAAAATGGTACAAAAAGAAGATGAAAGCTTGGAGGATTTACTTGGAAGATTTCAATACAACTTAAAGAGAGCAAAGATGAGCAACTTAGATGAGGAAACGTTGAAAGCCCATTTATTGAAAGCCATCAGAGATGAATGGATAGATATTTTAAACATGATGGGGAAGGGAGACATTTCTCAACTTCCACTTCATGACATAGCAGAACTATGTGTCCATCTCTCGAGAGGAAAATCTAAGACAGGAAAAGGGCCTAGATATCCTCTCATTAGGGCAAACAAATCTGCAACTTGGTCAGTAAGTAGGGCAGAGATTGGCAATATTCTTGATGAATTCAAAACTGATATCTTAGGGAGCCTTAGTGAACAACTAGACACCCTTAAAATTCAAAACAAGCAGAAAGCAGAAACTGATGCTCTAGCCATCTTTTGTCCGAAATGTAGAAAGAAACATGCTCTAAGGGAATGCCCCTTGGATGCAAAAGTTGTAGAAACATGTATGATTTTCTCAGAGAGTCATGAGACCAAGAATTGTCCTTCAATTCCTAGGCTCAAATCCGTCTTTCAAGAAGATCCAAATTCAGTAGAATCTCTCTGTTTTGTTGCAAGAAGACCTTGGCAGGGGCAACAAAACCAAGGGTTTAACAACCCTATGAATTTTCAACCCTCGCCAAATTGGAATCCTTGGCAACAACCTTGGCCCCAACCTCAAAATCCATACCAATCATGCACACAAGGAATGCAAAATATTTATGGGAGATTTGCTCAATTTTATCAATTTCCTCCATCTTTTCAAAATCAACAAACTCCACAACTTCCAAATCAAAATCCACAACTTTCATTGCCATTTCCTCCACAACAACCCTCTCAACAAAATCCAAACCCTCAACTCATGCTCCCATTTCAACAAAAGACAAATCAACTACCCTCTCAGCCATTGCCAAATCCTAACAATAAAAATCCTCAGAATACTTACATGATATAAGGACAACAATTTCCTACCTACATGATTGTTCCTCTCAATGATGTACAACTCAGGTCAGGTAGAGTTTTAGAAAAACCTTCTAGAGATGTCTAAGAGCAAGATACCTCTAAGGAGGACTCTCTTAAAGTCAATAAGGGTTCTGAGAAAGCATCTCTTGAAAACTCAAACACTCAAAAAGAGGAAGAAAAGTCAACCCCCACAACTCCTATAGTTGAGCAACCTGTATCTTCATCCACACCTCCTTTCCCTGAAAGATTACAAATTGATAAAGGAGTGGAAAAACAAATCTTGTTGCCTAACTATGATATTCTAGATGATTTAAAGAATGTCTGTATCAAAATTCCCTTGCTCCAAGCCATTAGAGATATTCCTATTCCAGCAAAAAAAATAAAGGAGTTGAGTCTCAAAAGACCAAGAAGGAAACCAAGAGATACAAGAAGAATCCACCTGGTAGGAAAAATTGCAGATATCATGATGGGAAAAATTACCATGCAGAAATATGTGGATCTAGGAAGTCCAATTGTCAAGACACATATAAATGGGATAGAAATTCCAAATACTTTGATTGACTTAGGGGTTTCTATAAACATTATGAGTAGACAGACTATGGAACAACTTAAACTTCCTAATCTTCTTTTTACACCCACCTTACTGCAACTTGCAGATAGATCAATAATCAAACCAGATGGTGTATTAGAAGATA